>FIZU01012706.1:0-55485 GCA_900064475.1 Pseudococcus longispinus | reverse complement strand
ATTCGAATCTCGGATCACGGATCATCTGAAATTTTTGATTCGAATCACGGATCACGGATCACTGAAATGATCCGCGGATCGTGATTCGAATCACTTTTATTCGAATCACGCCCACTCTTGATGCAACAACTCGTCGAAATATTTTACGTTGAGAAATCATGATTTTTACGAAAATTCAGCTTTTTCTGGTAAGTGGATGGCTAAACGCAAAATTTGGATATAAAAACGTGGATATGTATAGAATTGGAGGGGGGCGATCTGGTTAAATTTGCGAACAAAACAATTTGGAATGTCTCTCACTCCAGATGATTTAGGATTAACTCGATGATTTTTGGAGTTGAAAAAATTCATAGAATCCAAATGACTTTGTGGATTTGGGTTTCTCTTACAACAACTTTTTGGACTTGAAAATTTTCAGAGATCATGCTGATTTTCAGACATTTTGTTAGACAAACAATTTAGAGCTTTTGGACTAGGAAAATTCTAGAAATCAGGGTAACTTACCGACATTTTGCGAGGAAAACTTTTTAGACTAGGAAATTTTCAGAAATCACGCTCACTTATAGACATTTTGTCAGACTTGTTTGGACTTGAAAATTTTTCGAATTTCCTTTCGCTTTTTGGACTTTGGGAAATTTCAGAGGTCACACTAACTTTCTAACATTTCATCATTTTGTCAGACTTTTTTGAACTAGAAAAATGTTTAGAATTTAAATGACTTTTTGGACTTAAAAAATTTAAAATATCTCAACTTCATGGACTTCAGAATTTTCGAGAAAAGTAGATGTATGAAAGGAACACGAGAGATCTGCATAGAAGTACATTTAAAAAATAAAACGATTTACCCACCCCAATGAGCGAAAGCATATCCTATGTTTCATAGCTTCATGGGTAGTATGGAAATGACCGGTACTTTTTTGGCCAATTTTATCGATTTTTAAATGAATTTCATGCAAATTTTTACAATTTCTGCCATTAATTACGTGATTTTTTCGACTACTACGATATTTTCAATCATTTTCACAAAATGTTCAACAATTACAATACAGCGAAGACAGAACCCAGACGTTGACATGAAAATTTGATAAGATGTTGTCATTGACCGTTGTCCAGACTTCTTGGTTAGACGCAATAGGAAATTCCCCTTCTCCCCTCTTTACAGTCATTTCAGCAATACATTAGGTCTAAAGGAATTCTAATAAGAAAAATAAAATTACCAGAAAATTTTTCATTTATAAGAAGCATTTTTTTAAAAATCGAAGTCGCATTACGACTTACGAGCATTCGCTACAGCTAAAGTTTTTATGATTTCTTGAAAATTCATTTTTCTAGACGACCTAGTTTGTAAATTCAAACTTCAAATAGGGTGAGATATGAAGATAAGATAGAGCTGGGGGAAGTAGGTAAATTGAAAACGCACCTATGATGAATTTGTCATCAGAATTATTCTAGATATTACTTCTACAAAATTCGAACCCTCAAAAAAATCGGGGCTCAGTTAACTTATATTTCCACCTCGTTCTTTGCCGGGTGTGACAGAGACATAAGAAGCAAAAACGAAAACACAAGCGTTTGAGCTAGTACCAGTAAGTGTGCATAACTTACTTACCATCATGGGATAACTCCATTACTGAATTACCGATTGAATCTGGAACAAATCAACAAAACACAATTAAGACAAACAAATTAAAATTAAAATGTCAACCTCAAAGTTAGCTAATTGATCACAGGCGATTTCTTTTCATCTTAAAATTAAACAAAAATCATCAAAAAAGTATTTCGTCAGTTTTAAAATGTACTATAGGTACCTCATCCTATAATGATAGAAAAATATACCTATCTTTTTTTGATCCTACTTTGAAAAGACATTTACCCCTTTCAATTTTGAAGATGAATGACATGTTCGTCTCACTTTTTTGAGTGGTACTCGGTTATATAAATTTAATCTCGCGTAGAGCGGAACCAGTCACCACACAACGTGGATATTGAGGTGTTTTTTACACACTCTTACCAAAGTCGGGTTGCACCGAATTCATTTAACTCTTTCTCAATACTTTTGAAAAAATGAAATCTACCCCTTCGAATTTCACAACGTAAAATCTCGAAAAGTAGGTGACGAAATATAAGAATTGTTCGACTCGACGACGGTGAAGTGAGGCGTTTGTTGTTTGGGAAACAGGAACACGACGGCCGCGGCTGTAGCGGTAAACAATAAAAAAATGTAGTGCTCGGTTTCGACTTCGGAGCGTATTTATTATATGTACGTTTCCGTTTTCGCGTCCGACGCATAAATTCATAAGTTGCGAAGAGAAATTTTCAAAGACACAGAACGAACGAGGAGTTGGAAAATAAACGGGTATTATTATACGTGACCTTGTTTATTTTACGAGTTTCAATTTTTTTGGAGGTTTTACAGGGTGCCTCGCTTAGTTTCACGGGGTAATTTTTCCACGTCCAATTGGATTTCGGTGTAGGTTTTTTATCGGTAATTTTCGTTATTTCCACTTTCGTTTACTTTAGCGAAATTGTAGTCGCGTTTTCATTTAAAAGATATACTCGTATTTGACGGCGGTGTTCCCTCTCTTTTTTCGCGTGCCCCCGTCACCATCGCCGCTGCCACGTAAATACGGTTAATTCTGCGACGACGACGCTTACAGTAGACGTACGTCTTGTTTTGAAAGAAGAAAAAAAAGAAAAGAAATGCCTTCGTTATTGTGTAATTGATTTGTATCCAGCCGAATGTCTAGTTTTTACGTAAAATGTGTCATTTTTGGCGCGTAAATTCGCCTCCGGGGTTTTGAATAATAAGTTTTTTATACCCTCGTTGTCGTCGAAATGACAAAGAAGCTGTCTGCATTAGCGCGAATCGACGCATAACGAAAGAGACAGTTTTGGAAGCGAAGTTTCGTTATTGCTGTAGAAATATTGGCGGTGTTTACGTTTCAACACGACGACTCGACGGCTACCTATTTATTAATCGACTTATCAATTTGTACAGGATTGTATACGATGACGTATGGCGAAAGAGAGGAGAAAGATGGTAAAATTTTTATAATGATACACAGTCGGTTCCCGATGAGCAATAGCAAAACGTGATCAACGCTTTTCAAACTTGCAATGAAATGAGACTTACTTTTGGTGCACAATTATTACTCATCTCATATACAGAGAAGCTTTTGATGGTAACCCGGAGCTGAGTTCAGAGGGAGGGTCTATTTTAATTTAACAGGGTTTTAAGCTTTTGACCATATCGTAATAAACATTCTTACGGTCAATTATATTCAAGAAATGGAAAAAGTGAACGCAGGAACGAATCATTATGCTCATTACAAAACGAAAATTTAATTTATTCGTAATATCGAGTAGCACAAGATAAAAACAAACGTTTAGTACAATTCGACTGATTAAAATTTCTTGGAAAAGAATTACTCGAGCGAGGAAACACGAACAGTGGCTCGACAGTACCTATGAATTATGACGAAAAGAAGGTGCTTGCACGTGTACACCAGCTAGCATCACATGTCACACCTTCGCGGGTTCTGATTTTCATTCATTACCCTAACAGTAAAAATGTTTTTCTGGGCAATTAAAATATTTTCGAAGAACAAAAAATATTTTTTCACACTCTGACACACTCTTCTCGATGAGCCATTTGCTCTGAGATTATCTAACCACTCGCAAGCTACCTATTTTAGACACCACTAGAAAACTCGGTCGTATAACTGTAACGCGTATAAAAATACAGAAGAAAGAAGGGAAAAAAACATCGAAAACCAACTGCGAAAATTATTCCCCGAAGCGCACGACACCTCTCAAAGACCCGTACGGATTCGTTGTCGTCGTCTTCGTCGTAGTCATTGTACACACGCAAAATGAAAACATTTTCCTGCCAATATCTTCGTTCCAGTCGCAGCCGAGTTATAATAAAAACCAACGTCTTCTTAAAGGATTTGTATACGCCCGCACAGTAGAATTCTGAATATAGGAAATAAGAAATCGGCAAATCTGATCGGCCGTGTCGGATCAATCCCCAACTAAATGACCCTTTTTTGTATTTCTCCTCGCAGACAGACTTGCACATAAAACGTATACCAACAGACACGAAAGCAGCGTCGTTTAAAACTTTGGTATACCTTAACTATACGAGTATACGAGCCCAACTGTAGTCTACTAAATACGTATAACCTACGCATTTGTATTTCCAGTTGATGAATTTTTCGTACACCATTTCGGAACTCAATTAAAGCCGCGAAAATTACCAGCAAAGAAACTCTCGTCGTCGCGTCGCGCCGCTTTTGTTCCCAAAATTATTACACTCCGCTGACCCAGCAGCCGAGTCGGCAACCAGCAGTTCATTTTCTCATTTTCATGTCTCTAAGGAATGGCGAACGACGCGAACCGGCATGGCATGCGGCAGGTCGCACAAGGCGAACATTACACTAGGAGCAAAGCAACTCGCGACGAGAGTATCTCGAAATTAATTTTTTCCCAATTATCGCGACATTACCGACGAGAAAGTTGCGCTCCCAATTCTACACGGTTGCGTACGTGCGCTTTTTCACTATTAGATAATCAACATTCAACCGCAAATAACGTCGAGTACGCCATGCCAAAAATAATTACTCTTGAGAAGGCAAAAAAAATCAACGATTTCATTACACTGGCTTCTCGTACGGTGAGGGGGGACTTTCAAACAGGGTAGGCAAAAGATAGAAAGGAATTTCACATTCGGAATAAGATAGGTAACATTCGAAACGGTAAAAAAGACGCTCGCGCTGGTCACCTTTCGGGACATCGTAACTGAATTCATCCAACGAATGCCAACTTCCATATTTGACATGTATATCTTTCTTGTTTCACTGGATGACTTTTTTAGACTTATAAAAATTTCAGGTTGTAAACGTGGACCAAATATTGTAAAAATCACTAAAATTTTCATAAAAATTGTTGAAAGAAAAAAAATTACAAAAATCGATGAAAACTCTGTTACAATTGTCAAAAATGTTGACTAAAATCAGTAAAAAGATTGTAAAAATGATTCCAAAACATAAAAATGATTGAAAATTTCGTAAAACTCAGTTAAAATATCGTAGAAATGGCAAAAAAATTAAGAAGTGTTAAAATCTCGTGAAAATTGTTAACATTATCATACAAAACATTTGAAATGTGAAAAAATGAATAAAAAAAATCATGAAATCCGTTAAAAATCTCGTAAGAACTGCTAAGTACATTTTCCAAAATTTTCATGATTTTTTACTATGTTTGCTTTGTTTTTTAAGATTTTTATGAAAATTTGCGAATATGGTAACGTTTATTATGGCGTATCAATCAAGCACTTTTGAAACATTTTTCTACAATTTATAAGATATTAACGAAATTTCTTATGGTTTTCAAGACCTCTGGACCGATTTTACAATATTTTAAATGATTTTCACGGAAATCTCAATTTCAACTCCTTTAATGTTTTTTCTTATAGTTTTTACAACATATAATCGATGAACGTTATCAGAATTACGTTAGATATTGAAAAAATTACTCAAACAGTGTGAAAATTTTTCAAAATTAGAGAAAAAAAAACATCATAGGAAATGACGTAAAAATGTGTAAAAAAATTCAATAAAATTGGACAAAATGCGCGATATCAACTTGTGAATATTGCAAAATTGCCTCCAAAATTGTTAAGTAATGTTTCTACGCTTTCAGTGAATCGTTATAAAGAAGCCCCATATCCAATATATCAATCGACGCGCAACCGAAATTCCGTTATACCGATCACCTTGTCAACGCTGCAAAAACGCAGACTTCCTACCCAGCTAATCCCGAACGAAAACATAATAGGAGTGAATTTACACGGAAGATATGTGAATCTAACTGAAAATTATAGGAAAAGTGTGAAAAATGACGTAACTCTTCGAGACACATTCCATAGATCTGATCCATCGCCGAACAAGGAAACCATGGCGATATACGTAACCCAAAACAGTCCTCCATCATTGGGGCAAGTGAACACCGAAGGCAACAATGCGTATTGGACATCCGATAACAACGTGGAAATGTCCAATTCTAACACCTGGCCGACACAAAGTGATATCGGCGATAGCATGCAACGAAATCCTCAGATACCACCTCCCGATACAAACAGCAATGGAGATTCGTTCGGTGGATATTCCTACACCACGATTCCATCTCCACCGATGGACAATAACGCCCCATCTTACACGCAGTATTACCCTTCGATAACGGAGAGTCCCAGAGAATATGCGTATCCTCCGTATTATCCTCCTTCTGACTTGGCGAACGGGTACAACGCACCAGTTTACGGATATCCAGGTAATAATATCGTTAACGTTGTTCATTTACTAAATCACTCGGTTACTTCTGTAGTTTTCCTTCGAATAATGGTAAATCTTGCGATTCACAGACGCAACCAGCAGCACATATGCACCAGGACCCCAATACAGCTACCAGTCTCCAGTTACTTCCACGTTATACGGATATCAACCTTCTATTACTTCTTGGCCGTACGGTTGGACATCGACGACCACCACCACTACGCCAAAACCGATGATTATCGGATGGATGCCAATGACTACTCCAGCACCGACAACGATCAACACACCCCCTTCTTCTAACACGATGCCACCAATGATGGCGATGATTCCAATGATGCAAACACCACCTTCTGTCCCAGCAATCCCAACTATGCCACCTTCCTTTGGCGCAATGCCAATGATACCGGTATACGGGTTTCCACCTTCGATTACGACATCGTCTCCTTCCCATCCATACGGCAATCAACTTCCAGGACCTCCGATGATGAGCTGGGTACCGCCGACTTCTACACCTCTACCATACGGTATCGATTATACATTCAATCCGCCCAATAATCAGAATCCCAACTTTGGTCAACTTGGAGAATTTAACCAGGAAAATCCTGCAATGTTGTTCGATCAATCTAACTTTGCCGGGGAATTTGCCAACGATGGGTCTCAATTTGCAAACGATTTTTCCAACAACGATCCTTTAGCTGCTCAGTCTGATTACGATTCGATGCAAAATTCGCAAGATTTACAAGCTATGCAAGATCCCAGAGACAACGCCATCTCCAATATTCTGGGACCGGACGCCTACGAACTCATTTTGACGGCAATCGCGTTCATGGCTTTTGGCAGTTATTTTATGAACATGATGTTACAGTTGATGCAGGTACGTCTCCTCTCCCGTTCGCTCGATCGATGTGACATTTGTAGGGTTTTGATTGTTGCATTTTTGCCCTAACTCTTCCTTTGGCCTTTTTATTTTCCACTCGAATGCTTTTCAGGGTAATTCTGGACCGACGATGATGATTATCGGAAATGGTGGGAATACGGGGATGCCTTCGGCAACCAACTACGAAACCAGACAATTTTCCGGAGATGATGACCAGCGACTACTTGATGAGATAATGATTTCTATCGACGAGCTCCATGATTGGTTGAATAGTACCGAAACGAGATGATTTTTTAATGTAAATATTTTCGTTGCATTGAATGGTGGATTTGTTTACAGAGATAATGATTCGGAAAACATAATTTTCCAATTCATTATTTCGCCAGCTTTGATGACGAAAACTTTCGTACATCGAATCCAACGTTCAACCGAAAATAAAGGGATATTTTGTAGATCCGATGATTTTTGTAAATTCACGTTGAAAATAGAACAAATTTCATTCGAAATGAATGTACTTTTGACTTCCTTTCGGTTCCTTTTTCAAGCAGCGTCGGGTCGATTAGACTTGACCTCATCTAATGTCAGGTTGGAAAAATACATGACCCAGTGACCATTTTAAAGTTAACATTAGAACTGGAAAGAATGAAATAGAAAAATTTGTTCAGAAAGATTATACTACGAATACCTAGTACCTAAATCTACCTTCCTACACCAACATTCATCAAAACTCTCTAGCGAATAATCATCTGCACTACGCTGGTACATACCTACTATTTAATTTATAGTCTGCGCAATAAAAAATTTAAACCGACTACATACATAATATAATATGCCCGTCGACTGAACCACTCATTAGCCAGCAAAAACGTATATCTACAGGTCAGAAAAAATCTGGGCCCGGGTTTGCATCATTCGCAGAAATTTAGCTCCGACGTAAGTATAGTACGTATTAACGCATTAACAAGGCATTAAGGTCGTAACGCGACTACCTTTTTAGTCATCGGTTTCGAAATATTACCAACGTTTTCGCGTTATAATTTTATATTCGAGAGAAAAGCGCAAATCGAGAAGAACATCTGTACCCGTGATAAAATGATACCACCATTTATAGCGCTGGCAAGTACGTATACTACACATAGGTACTGCGAGTATATTCTATCTAACGAAACCTAACCCAGTGCTTGGTTCATTTTACCAGACGTACTACCACATCATACGTACATAGTACATACATAACGTTTACCTCGTTGCACCCTTCGCTCCCTTCTGTACAGCTGAATTTATTCCTATTAAATGTGTTTTATAGTATTTCTGTCGTATGAGTAGTATACGGTTTTTTTTTTCGCTTCTACGAATAACTTCCCAACATTATAACGTACCTATGCGGATAGGTTTAGGTACCGAGTATACTACTATATTGTAGAAGTCGTATTCGCGTAATGCTCTCGCATTAGTTTTATCTCGTGTAATATAAGCTTCTCTTCCACCATTCGATAACTATATATGTATTCTTCAGAGAATACTCATTTCTATTTTTAAATTTCATATATAGACGCATACGCACTCGTAAACTCACAAAGGAAGCGTGACAGCAATTTTATTCCAAATTAATCCCTAAAGAAAGTAATAGTACAGGCATAAAAGAAATGAACAAATAATATCTTTATCCTTGAATCGAGTTTAGCTATTTTTTGATTTTTCAAAATTTCGTTCAAACGACCAGCATTTCGCACTCTGTGATCCATTCCAGAAGGTCACAAGTTCAACAAAAACAAATAATTTCAATGATTAGGATTCAGACACAATGTTATCATGTCTTGTGAAATGTTCTAAAGTCAAATTTTGAAACAATCTAAATTTTTACAAGTTCAAAAGTCAACAAGCAATAAAATTTTTCAAAATCGGAAACGTCAGAATTTCTGAAATTTTCCAAGTTCAACAAACTGTTTGAAATCAAAAAAAAATTTCAAGCCCAGAAAATCTAAAATAGCCTGACGAAATCTCTGAAAGGCAGCATGATTTCTAGAACTTTTCAAGTTCAAAAAGTGAATGGAAATTTGAAAACTTTTCAAGTACAAAAAAGTCTTACAAAATGGCCAAAAGTCAGCAAGTTCAAAAAAAATATCATCAAATGTCTAGAAGTCACCGTTAGTAAAAAGCTGTCCGACAACATTCTGATTTGAACTTTTCTTGAAATTTTCCAAGTCCATAAAGTTGAAATATTCAAAATCTAAAAACTCGTTTGAATTCTTAAAAATTTTCCTAGTGCAAAAAAGTCTGACTAATAAAATTTCGGAAAGTTGCCCCGATTTCTGAAATTTTATAAGCTCAAAAAGTCTAAATTGTTTGTCTGACAAAATGTCTAAAAGTTGGCATAATCTCTGAAATTTTCGAGTTCAAAAAGTGTTTAAAAATTTTTTTTAAATTTCAAAACCAAAAAAGTCTGACAAAATGTCTAAAAGTCAGCGTGACGAAATTTTGTTACAGAAATCACTCAAAGTGTGACGAAAAAATAGTTGAAATGTCGAAAAAATCACAAGTTTTACGTTATTTTCAGCAAATTTCTATCAAAAATTCAATAATCTTTCTTAAAGTTTTACAATATTTCAATCGACTTTTGCAAAAATTCCCACCTTTTAGATGAAATTTTATCAATTTTTTGGATTATTTTCACACAATTTTGATAGAAAACAATAATGTTTCTACCATTTCACACAATTTTGGTCTCGTTTTCAAACATTTTCAAGTTACATGAAACAATTTTTTGATATTTTGTAAATTTTTAAGTGCTCCATTAACAGTTTTCATTGAAATTTGAACATTTTCCCCCCCAAAATTCAAACAATTTTTACAACATTTTAAAAACTTTTAGCACTAGTTTAAACAACTTCATCATCATTGTACGTATTTTTAACGACTTTTGTGATAATTTAAGATATTCCAATACAATTTCCACATAATCGACGATATTTTCTGCCGGACATTTTAAATGTTGAAATATAGTCTGGCTAAAATAAGTATTTTATGGAAACTGTCATGACGACACCTGCAGCAAAAACCCTCCTCACTCAATACCAACAAGATGACGAGTTTAATTCAACATTGGTAATATACTTTTCAAAAAATACTCATCCTCCAAATAAGCTCCACATCTGCAATATTGTGGCGTAGAATATTCTACGCCCCACGTTTCAAACGAAACCCCATCACTTCTACGTATTTCGAAAACGATTCGAGTAAATTTTTTTTTACACATTAGGTACATTTTGTACGGTTGTTATAAGTATTTCAACAAATACGAGCACCTATCTCGAGGATACACCTTATATAATGTCTTATAAATAAACCATTCGAATTGAGCAATCGAAAAAAAAAACGTAAGAAAGAAAACAACCACCACATTACGTCGACGTCGAATATTTACAAAAATATTTTCTTCTATGTTATTTTTTATAAGAAAATTTTCATGTTTTCTTTTAATTTCGCTCGACAACGAACGCGTAACGTGCGTTAAACGTACCGCATCGATTCAAAACTGCCACCCGTGTTATAATATTTTGAAATGCCGCAGGCGAAAGGAGCAAAGGTGGTAATATGGTATTCAAAAATCGTCCTACGTCGGGATACAAATTTTTGTCGAAATTAAGAAAATCAAGTTGAAACGCGAAGCAAAGTGAAGGACGCTCAACGTATCCACACCTAAACGTATACTACACATACCACGAATAATAGCAGCTGCGATGCCTTTACTAGCGCCTTCCATAATCGCTTATACCTTATCCTTGTTCTCTTTATACTATGCCAACGCATTTCACCGTAAACGTAATAATAAACCAAATAAATGAGCTAAATCAAAAAGTTATAAAAGTTTAAGCTACCGCGAAATTTACCGATACGTCGATAGAATTATAAATAAGACGAGAATAAAAAATTACACGCTCGTAACATCAATCGAAAAACGCTGCAACATCATCGCTCGTTCTCTTCATTTCAACGTAGTTACTACTCGGATACGTATAAGTTTCGCTGTACTGGTACGCATTTTTTCTTCAGTAAGTACTTCCATAAAATTTATTGTATTTTCAATTTAAAACATCGACCATCATTTCGCGCACCAATATGCGGTAAAAAAAATGAAACTTGGTGGCACTAAAATAGTATCCAGCACAATAAAAATACTTCTAAGTAACCATGAAACACTCTTAATCTGAAAAATAAAAGCGAAATATTAAAACAATTCGCTCGTCGTAGTAGGTAGGTATTACTCGAAAAAAGAAAACAATTTTCGTACTCTAAAAAGTTAGTCACAGAGTCGCGAACATAATAAGAGGGAAAAGTTTCTTTTAAAAAACCCTATATAGCCAAGGCCGAGTAAGGTATAGTATTAGTATACCTTACCAGACGACGGACGTTGGCGTTAGCGGCTGCGGCTGTGGCTAAGACAGGTGAAGGTGACCGGTAAAAAAGCGAGGAGGAGGTAACTCAAAATGAGGACGGCATTTAATAATCACGATGCTGGGAAAGAAACCGAGCAAATGAAAAAAGTCGAGCACAAATAGAAGAAGAAGAAAACCGTTTATTCGTCGTTTTGGAAAAAAAAAAATTCGCTAAAGGATAATGTTTTTATTAAGTTTAAAATGTTTTCTTTTTATTTTCATCTTACAAAAGAATTCCGTTTATCGTACTTTAGAGAATTAAAATATTGTACATGTAGAAGCACTGAAAAAAAAAAACTAGTGGAAAGAATGAAAAAAGGAAACTTTTCCAAAGATCGTAAAAAGGAGACCTACTTAAGAGAAATATTCTCTCTGCGACCACTAAACGTTTCGTCTTTGTGTTGTCCCCCCTTTTTCAGCAACATTTGCCGCGCTATTCTACTTCGCCCCCTTTCACACGCGGCTCTCTATTCTATTATTTTTATAATGAAATTTAGCGCGAATAGTAGGTGTGCGTGAAGGTAAATCATTTTTTCGGTTATTTTCGCGCTGGCAAACCAAGTTAGATAAGGCGAATAGAGACAGAGGGACGTTTACGTAGCGGTTAAATACAATCACCTAGTCGAATTTCCAATTAACCTCGTTTTCTGTCGAACGTAGTATACTAATACACCCTTTAATGGATGTAGGTGAAATAGACCCACCTATTCTTCAAAAATTAATTGTGTAGCTATAAGAAGCAGCTTAAATTATAACCTTGGCAATACGTAATACAGAAAATTCGCTATATTGTGCCACATAACGCATTATATCTCACGTAATAATATACAAGCATGACATCCATTCTGGGTAAAAGGCAAAAAATCATTAGTTTGCAATTTAAACATCAGTAATTTAAGAAAAGATGAAACAGAAAACAAATAGGAACATGATTAAACATACTAGATTGTTTCCAAGTTCAAATTCATACCAAACTTTAAAAAAATTTCCCGCTGGCGGGCAGTAAAAATATCAGGAAATCAAACAGTCGTGATTACCACCGGAAAATTTTCGATTTTTTTCAACTTTGGAAGGTCAAGATCCTTCGTGCTTTTTCGCTGCTTTTCCAAGATACAAACAACATTCCCAAAAAACATTTGAACACTGCGAATAATAATCACATTGATTGCATTTCACCGAGAAATATTTTTGTAGTACATTTTTCAACAAACATCAAAATGTCACCGAATTTGAAAATTTTTTGCATACTTGTCTAATGAAGACTATACCTACAACTACATACGTATACATACAAATAAATCATATATGAACGTATTCGTGTACTACTCAGAAAAAAACTGCTCGAGGAAATGTTCTCTTTTGAGTGGATTTACTCGAAGAGCGAGTAGGTACGAGTCTTTTCAATGTAAAAATTACTCGTCGATTCGACGTTTCTTTTAGATATACTTGGAACGAGCTTCGTCTCTTATGCATGCATACTTTTCAAAGTTTGCGTTTGTGTCAAAATTAGACAGCAACTTTTTTTCTCTCACGGGTTTTATGTGTTACACAGACATATTATTATACACATAAGCTTCGCTATACGCATGAAACGACTTCGCCTCTTATATAGTAAACCCGTGATCAGGACGCTGAAAAACAAACCAAGTTTTCTGTTTCCTTCAACTTATAATAAAAAAAGTTGAAAATCATTTTGTAGAAATACCATTACACTTGTGCAAACTGCAAAAAAGACTGGAAAAAGAGTTGAGAGAAAAAGCTACCGCATATGCGTGAACTTTTCGCCTGCTTCGTCTCATTTAATACCTACGAACTCTGGCATCGGTATAATTGAAACGACGTTGCGTCGCGTCCTACAGTGAGCAGAGGAGGGAGAAAAAAATATTATTAGATTTGAAAATGGTCAAAATAACATCGAATGTTATATTAAAATGTATTGCAATACGTAGAAAAAATTTACCTCGTGCCCTATGAAGGTTGAATATCGAGGGAAAAACAAAATGTAAACAATTTTTTTGAAAAATTTGCCAAACTCTAAAATTGTCTAAATGACATCGAATCGAGTATCAAAATGTGTTGGAAAATGTAAACAATTTTCTCCTCCCTCTAGGTAGGATGATCCTCGAGGGAAAAGATGAGACGAAAATTTCGAGACATGTCCAGTCCAAATATCCATTGAGGATATTCGAAAAATTTATCAAATTTAGAAATTGAGAAAATGGCATGGAATGTTGTATCAAAATATATTGGAAGCTTTGAGGGAAAAGTCAGGACGAACGGAAGAATTTTTGAAGAAAAGGGGGCGGAATCGTTAAAATGCCAATTGCTAACTACCAAAAATTTCCAGTTCTAAATGGAACATGTTAACCCGAATTAAACAAAAATACGTTCCTATTCATTTCTATACTATCGGAGAAGATATGGAAAAAAAAAATTTATGTAAATTTTGAAAACTGACCATCATTTTGTCAAAATAAGTAAAATAATGGGACATGAGCTCGAGCGAAGCGAGCGTGAGAAATTTTACAGAATAAGATATTCAAAAGCTGAAATTTCCCTATTTTTTCAAACATTTCTGTTGTCAAAGCAATATGACCCCCTCCTCCCCTCCCATTAATACTAATGATTTAACACATTCAAAGGACACCGATTTTGTAAAAAAAAGTGATGTTTTGTAAAATTTAAAAAAAATTACCGTGTTGCTTAAAAAATGAGTTTATTGTACGCCATTTTTGCAAAAAAAGTCATTCAAAACTGAAATTTTAATTTTTTTTCAACTTAAATTTTAATTGAAGGAATACTATCACGGCTCTGAAATGATTCTACTGTGAGTTTAATGATGATAATGTCTAAATCGTTCAAAATTATAACCAATAATGACTGACCCCCCCCCCTCCTATTTTCATACTACCAACAAAATTTGAAAACATATGATATGCTTTTACTCTTTGTTTTATTTACAAATCATTTCTATGCATCAACCTACCTACTTTTCTTCATCTAATTCAAATTTTAAAAAGTTTGGGTGTGTCTGACAAAATGTCTAAAAGTCAGCATTATTTCTAAAATTTTCTGCTTCAAAAAGGTAGTAAAAGTCTGAAAAATTTTTTAAGTTCAAAAAAGTCCGACAAAATATTTAAAATTTAATTTTTAAACTTCAAAAAGTCTAAATTGTTTGTCTATCTAAAATTCAGCATCATCTCTGAAATTTGCTATGTTCAAAAAGTCAATAGAAATCTGAAAAATTTTCCAAATCCAAAAAAGTCTGACAACTTGTCTAAAAGTCACTGTGATGAATTTGCAAAGTCCAAAAAACTTAAAGTGTTTGTCTGACAACTCTAAAATTTTCTAATGTTTAAAAATCAATTTCTGAAACTTTCCCAGTCCGAGAAATCTGCCTGACAAAATGTCGGAAATCACCCTGTAATTTCTAAAATTTTCTCAGTCCTGTTTGACTGACAGAATGTCTAAAAGTAAGGGTGATGGAATTTACAAATCCAAAAAGTCAATCGTTCGAAATCATGTAGGTCGAAATCTGTCGGTCATTTTTCGCGGTTTTACTTATCGATAAAGCATACCTATCCTATGCTAAAATGACTATTTAGCGAAAAAGGAAAATTTTTTGATCCATCCTATATTTCGTGAGATGAAATTGAAGATAAATTCCTCATAAGTACCTACTAAGTATATCCACCTCTCCAATTCAATATGTTAATACTCGTAATAGGGACGAACAAAAGTCTGAAGAGTCAAAATCTAAAGACCTTCGACTTGTTTTTGGAAAATTACCAGACTCAATTACTCAAAAAGTTAAAACAGTTATTCGGTTTGGGGAGGGGAGGGTTGGTGAGAGGAAAATAAATTTATGTAAAATTGAAAAAAGAAAATCTTCAGCCATTTTATTAGAGCAAGAAAATTCATTGAAAGAAAAAAATTTAAAAAAAAACATTCATGAGTTTAAATTTCACCATAGCATTTTTAGGTCCAACATTTCAGCATTAAACAGGGGGGGGGGGGTGAAAAAATAATGTAATTTCATGTAATCGAGAGTCATTTCTTCACTTTTATGTTACTTTTTTGTTTTTTTCAAATATTTTTCAACCGAAAATTTTAATAAAGAATCGAAAACTTTGAAAATCATGACAAAATAACGACCAAACTTGAAAACAAACTTCAAAATGTATTCAGTTTTTCTTTGCGGTCAAAGTTCCGAGCTTTTTTCGTTATTTGGTGCTCATTTCCTAAATTCTTCTGATTCTTAAATATTGAAATAATTTGGTCTAATCAAAAAATATGATGTTTGAGGGCTGGTAGGAGGCTCTGGGAGGACCCAATTAGAAAATTAAGTCGATATTCCAACTATTAAATACGTAACAAACGATATGCCACGCCACTTTTTCAATTTTGCCTATTTTTTTCAAAATTAGGGGGTTTATGCTACATATTTTTTTAGTACATTCGTGAAAGTTGAGTTTTTTTCAAAAAAGTTCAACTTTCAACTTTCGAAACTTTCATAGGTAAATATCTAAATCTCCTCTCAACGCTCTTTAAAACTCCGTTTACTAATTTTCATTACCTAATATCAATTTTGATATACGCTTCACCAAAGTTTGATATTATAAAAAGAAATCTCGGTACAGCTTGATAAATAAGCAAATGTTCGCCGTGAAATTGAAATTTAATGGAGCTGGTGTTCGAGAAGCATCGGCTGTACGACACATAAATCACAGATGACTCATAAGTGAGAAATTTGTATCGACTACTACCTACCGGGTGACCAGTTAATTGAGGACCGAGCAGTGCATGCATCATAACAAAAATTCTCTATGCAGAAATCAATTGTGATATTTTTTCAATTAATAGATAGCGATGCAGAAATATTACCAACATTAATATTCAATTTCGCGAATATTACTGTTGATATTCCCTCTGCATCACCATCCAATAATTGGATAAATATTACAATTGATTTCTGCATAGAGAATTTTTGTTGTGTTGCAAGCACTGCTTGGTACTAAATTAAGTATTTACATCTCTTAAATATACGTCCGATTAATTTGCGGTATCTATTAATTATTTCATTGCTTTTATTTTCTCAATTGAACAACGTTAACAGCAAGTCAGCTGCCGAAAACTAAATAAAAAACGAAGTACGAGACGAGAATATCACTCAGCACATATAAACAGAACGTCTTCAAATATGAGAAGAAAATGATCTCATTAAATATGTTATCTACGTACACTTCTAACTTCAGGGAAATGAAATTAATATTTTTCGAAACATATAAGTATGTATAAGGCAGCTCGTTACTTCAGAGCTATTCATCTAACAAAAGTACCTGCAATTCGTAAATGCGATGAAACTACGACAAAACGATTCCGACAAAATCAACGCAATAATGACAGACCTCGGGCTACAGAAAGCTCACGTTCGTAGTTATTAAATGCAAATTATACAAAACACATAACGACTTTTGGTATCTATGACGAAATTCAAAACGCGTTGACAAAAACAAAACATACGTGTCTTTTTTTTGCAAGATTGAACGTCGTCGTCATCGCAAAAATACGTTATCAGAGTGGAATTCAGTCTTTGAAAATTTTCCAGCCGCGAAAACGCGAATAAAATTTAATTTACACTCGAACGTATAAAAATAAAGCGATAAATTTTTGCCAGCAGCGAATCCGGTTTAATTAGATTTTTTACAATTTAATGGTAACTGTGTCGGTTATTATTTCTGCTCGAACGCGTGCTAATACTTGCTACATAAAGACTATACTGTACTGTAGGTACTGTAAAGACGAAAGGGTAAAAATTAACAAAAGACCCCCGAATAAGATAAGTATACATCGCGCGACCGTCTATAGACAGAGGCAGTTACACTACGATGATTCGCGCCGCTCGACTTTCAAGATTAATCATTCGCCACCGTAGCTTATAGTTAGATAAAAGTATCATTTGCACAGTCATTTATTAAGTATAAGTTTCTTTCTCGACGTCAAACAAAACTTTACATCGTTATTCTTATATTAGACATGAGATAAGGTCTCGACACCGCGGAGTAACGCGTAATTTCAATAGAGGCCAACCTAATTCGATGATTTCATTGAATACTTTCGTTTATAGGACGATTATAATCGAAACTCGCGCGTTTCATAACGATGCCTTGTTTTTTGACTGCAATAATAATAAATTTCAGTTCTATGAAAGCCAAAACAAATTTCAGTTCATACTTGAATGAAACTATATTGATAGCTGCACCTATAATCTACACACAATTTGGAATTTTTCAAACCTTGGAGTACGTACGTTAAGTCGTTCAAGACTTCACTACATTCCAAGATTTTGGAACTGAGTGACAATGTACCTTATCTGCAACAAAAACTTCTAGCAATATCAAAAGATCTGGGATTAAACAAAAAAAAAAAACAAAACTATTACAGAATTATTTATACTTGAAAATGCTAACAGCAAGTGCGAATCGTAATTTTAAAAAAAAAAGTTTGTTTATTAAATACGTACCAAAGTAGGAAATGTTAATTAAAAGAATTTCGCGTCGATTACAACATTAACTAAATTATAATGTTGAATCGGTACCTCTCTACACATCTAACTCCTGTCCAAAGTGTTTAACGAACGTAAAATTAAAAGCGAGTCCGTCCGATACACGTACGAATCGTATAAACGTATTATAGTTATACGTTCCTAAATCTATGTTAATTATATGTATATAGACCTTTTTTCAAAGCTCGACAACAAACAAATGTAAACATGAAATTTGTATTTATCTGGCTGCGGTTTGACGAATGAATAAATCGGCGTATAATTCTAGCTTACGTTACTTTCCCATCGTCGCGGTCGTAGGTTTACTTGATATGATTTTTTTTACGCAAACTTGACTCGCGTACAATATTTGAACGAATAAATGTTACTACCGAATGAATACAGACATTAATAAGCGACATCGACATTAACGCTTTCAAAGTAACGGTTAAGTAATTAAACTTTCCGACATATAACAAATTAATTGAACCTAGTATGAATTTTGAATATAGTGGTAAAATAAATTCGTTCTAAAGAAACGCCAACAACGTATAAGTATGAATGAAAACTTTGTAAATCCTTCGACTGAAATTTATGTTCACAACTAGAGTAGGTATACAAGTACGGTGAAAGCTCGCTCACGCAGTCATCAATTTGAAATTATTTTCTGGAATTTTAATTCGTATAAAATAAATTCTAATCTACGATGGCTTACAGTTGGCAAATTTCGCTCGCTTCTATTTTTTTGGTACCGCCTCGCTACGTCGCTTCGTCATCGTCGTCGTCTATGCAAGAAAACTTACGTTCAAGTTACCGGTACAAGTTTTCTGCTTCGACGAAAGGATTTAAAACATCTATTGTGTAAGAATTTACAAAGGTATTGCTATACAAATTCCAGATTCAACCGTGTCAGCGTAAATGCAAATGAAATCGGATGGTGAATTCATCATTAAATGGAAACTTCGCTATATTCTTTCAACTGAAAACTACATACGTAAAACTTTATAAGAGGTATCGACCTATCGACTTATACAGAGAACAACGTACACAGCAACTGAAAAGGTGATTCCGCCTACGCTCAGAACCGCTGTAACGAAATATAATTAAAAAATAACAATACCTGGTTTAACTCGTATTGATCGGCATGAAATTCATCAACATTTTCAAAAATATCTAATTTGCTATTTCATAAAGAGTCGCGATTGATCGTGGAAATGAAAATAAACCCTAAGTTAGAACCGCGCACAATAGTGGAGGCGAAATCACAACAACAAATTCGGATACTGAAACTCGCAGAATCACATCGTCAATTCAACTCGATGAATTAGTGTTTCGTACTCGTTAAAAACATAACCCGATAGCTTTTCAAACACATTCCACTAAATTGCTATTACACATACCACAAACATGATTGATAATTCATAAAATTCGTAATACAAATGAAATAAAACTTACAGCACAATGGAATCAACATTTCGTTGAAGATTTGGCATCGTTCCATCGAATGAGTTTTGGTTAAATGAAGTTGAATCGATAGTACGAAAAATACGAGAACGGCGATACACATAAATCCAAACGTACTCGTAGCTTCGTAGTTCATTCCTATCGAATTAAAACGATCAAATTAATATAAATAATAAGTATACCGGTTACATTAGTCTAATAATCATACCTCCGATACAAAAAGGCTAGAAGCAAGATGTTTGAATACTATTGCGAATGCAGCTTAGGTATACGATACAGATATCTGATGACAGGAACATCACCAACGTAGCTTTCAATCACGGTAAAAACAAAGAAAAAAGTATATCCGCTTATCATTCATATTCGATAATACAAATATGTTTGAAGTACAGTTTTTAATTTGGAAAATGATTGATGATGTTGCGACATAAATCTAGACACTTTTGCTCGAAGCCTGGAATAACCAAAATCTAGAACTAGACCGATGGTAGTTAACAATATGAAATGCTTATTAAAATATTAATTCATTATATTTATATTGTCCGAATTAAAACTGTAATTGGGATATTACGCGAAAACGAATTAAAGAACTCGAAAAAAGAAAATATTGTGCGACCGAAAGGAAATTTCATCAGCGACGCGGCGACAGACTGGCGACAGCTACAGCGACAGCGATTTGTAAAGGTTATCTGGAATAAATTATACTGGGGCAGTTTTCGCAACTAAACAATGATTGACTTTTTAGTTTTTCAGTTTGCAAAATTGAGTAGAATCAATTCAAAAATGTAAAATTTTAAATTTTAAAAATAAATCTCAAATTTTCTGAAAATTTCGTACTTTTTTATTTTTTTATTATCTATGCGCCGACGCTATCTCAAGTTTAATACGTAAACCAATGAAAATAACGCTAAAAACCGAATGTTTGATGTTTAGTTGAATTATTTCGATTTTGCGTAATTATCGGTTATAACCGTAATTATATTTTGCGTAGTTTGTGTCGAAAAAATCCACTATCCAGTTGATTTTTATAAGTTTTTATAAATTGATAAGATTTTTTCGTCAATAAACAAACAAAAAGCGATGCTATAAAAAAATTTAAAAAATTTGTTCAAAGTTCACCTTTTTTGCTTGAAAATATAAATTTTTCCTTTTGTTCGGTGAATTCATGTATTATACTCATTCGCGTTGAAGACATGGGTCTTTGAATGAAGATCCGTTATTCAATATTATCTTTGTTTTCTCGTTTGCATCAGTCAAAATAAATGACTATTTTAATGCGTAGATTGTGAGGCAAAAAAATATGAAAATGGTCTCAATAAGATTAGAAAACTACTTGATTTTCAGTAAATTGAGTAAGGAACTCAGCAAACGGATAAAATTCGTGCACATTTTCGGTGCTGGTTAGTAAACAATTGACAACTGCTCGCTAATAATTTACTTTTGCAAATTCTCAATCGCTCGTGATTTTCAGGTAAAAATGCTATAATTGTTACCACATTGGACGAAGTTTTTGTTGTCGGCGATAATGACAAAGAATATCTCGGATTCAACAACAGTCCTAACCCAATGGAACCTATTCTCATCCCAGATCTTTGCAATAAAGAAATAAAAGGTGGAAAACGTTACTGTTTCCAACAATTGTACCATTTCATATTATAATATTCGCTTGATTTGCTCGTAGGATTCGCTTTTGGCAGTGGACCTCACGTTTTAGCTTTTAATGAGCAAGGTCAAGTATTTGGCTGGGGATATAACACTTGCGGTCAAGCTGGAATTGTCAGTGAAACCGCCGTTACTACACCAACTATGATTTCGTCTCTTTCAACAAAACAGATTATTCAAGTGGCTTGCGGATCTATTCATAGTTTGGCGTTATGCAGTGATGGAAAGGTTGGTAGTTCCCTTACCGAATATCAACTTGGAGAAAAATACAACCAATTTGGTGTACATTTCAGGTATATGGTTGGGGTAGTAATCAATTTGGACAAACTGGTACTGGTCAAGGACAAACGAATCTTAATTCTCCTGACGAAGTGAAAGGAGGTCTGGTTGAGAAAAAGGTCGTCAGCGTTGGTTGCAACGAAGAGGGTTCAGTTGCATTAACAGATGAAGGCGAAGTATGCGTTTTAAATGATAGAATTTTATTCAAATAAGTACAAGATGACAATCGCTTATCGAGCATTCCTACTTTGCGATGTAGGTATACAGATGGGGCAAATTGACCAGAGATCTGCAGCAATTCGTACCTTACAAAATTGTAACTTTGAACAATATAGCGATTAAGAAACTTGTTTGTGGAAAAGCTCACATATTGGCACTGAGTGAAGAAGGCGTTATATACGCTTGGGGAAGTAATAATTGCGGTCAGCTCGGCATTGGTACTAAAATGCCTTGCGAAGATCCCACACGTGTTCCTAATTTCGAAGAAAGGTTGGTAAGATTCAGTCACTAATAATTGATCTTTCAAAATTAAGAACTCACGGACTGTTTGTTTTTTCCATAGAATTGTTAATATAGCTGCTAATCATATGAGCGACACATCAGCCGCCTTATCTGAAACATACAGAGTATACATGTGGGGCTCTTGCAGAGGTAAATATTGCATTATTTAACCATCATTTTTGAAATAAATAAATATCTGTATTATTAAATCATCGCTTATCTCCGTAGGTCCTTGTATTTTAAGACCGTTTTTAACGCAGTGCTCTTCTCTTCATGAAGTATTTCTCAACCATTCGGATCCTTTACTCACACACGATGCTCTCAAACCAAATATACGTCCAAAAACCGATGTAGCCGAGTCTATGCGACTAGCGTTTGATAGCGCTGTGAGTGAACATTTTCATAAAAAACTTACGTTGGTAAAACACTAGATGTTTTGTAAATAACCTTTTTTTTTTATTCACGCAGCAAACTAGTGATTTAACTTTGGTTGTCCAAGGAAAAGGCATCAAAGTACATAAAGCAATATTAAAAATACGTTGCGAATATTTTAGAACCATGTTTAAGCAACCATGGACCGAAAATGCGGGCAATCAAATGTAAGTAAACTCGAGTCATTCGTTTCAAAATTCAATTTTGCAATTTACTAATACGTATGTGCAATTATTAGTGCCCTCAAAATGGATAGAAATCACAAAATATACAAAGCTTTTTTGAGATACTTGTACACAGACGAAGTTGATTTATCACCAGAGGATACCTTAGGTAATCTACGATTGTTACATACTCGTATAATACAGATTTCATCATCGCAATACTGTGCTCCTTTTAATATTGAAATATGTGTAATTGTATGTGAAAATATATTATTTTTTCAGAATTGTATAATTTAGCTAACGAATTCTGCGTCGAATCTTTAAAAGAACTTTGTGAACAGAATTTTCGATGTAACATAAACGTTCAAAACTGTATTACGTTGTATTCTGCTGCAGTTCGATTTCAAGCAAAGGTAAATTTTGTATTTTTCTTAAGTTGTGGTCGAGATTTTTACAAAATATTCGGTAGTGATCCGAATTACTGATCAAGTTCTTGCTTTTTTGGGAGCTTAAACACTTCCTACTGGAAAGCGAGCTAATTTCGTTCTTATTTTGATTTTATTCATTTTAAATTTATACTAAAATCGTAACTCTATATAAAAATATTCGATACAGAAAAAGAGTGTCTATTTAGGCTCAATATGAATCATACGTCCATACGTAACAAGAAGGTAAGAATGTTATCGCAAAGGTGCATGACTCATGATGCAACGACACTACTAAAACTAATATATGTAGACGAAATACAATAAATTCGGAATAATCCAACACGAAGTATGTGTGAATATAATGCAAAGAAGAGAGACTAAAAAGCGAAAGAGTTTGAAGCTAAAAGAGCGCTACGCTCTTGAAATTTCGATCTCAATATTTCAACAGCTTATATAGCTCATTTTAAAAAGAACTTAAAAATCAGAGCTGAGCTATAAGCTCTTGAAATAGCTGTGTAGTTCTCGATCAACTCTGCGAATTAGTTAGAATTATTAGTGCAATTCAAACACAGTATAATTGCACCTCTTTTAGATCTACTTCTTTATTTTAACTTGTTTTCAGCAATTGACAGATTTTTGTTTAATGTACATTGCAAATCATATGAGCGAAGCTGTACGTACCGCTGCCTTTAAACAATTAGATGGAGAAGTTGTAAAGAAATTAAATTTAGAAATTTCCAATCGTCGAGAAGTTCAAATGTAGCCACTATAAGTAAGCCAACATTTACATTATTTTTATAACGCTGTCTTGGAATTCATCAAATTGACGATTTAAAATTAAAATTCTGTTTTAAACACAAAAAAATTACACCTCGTATGTAATTTGTATCATTTAAGCTGGAATCTCATCAAAAAATTGAAATTTTTTCGTTAATATGACACGTAATGATGTAAAGGTTTTGAAAACACTGAGTTACAAAATGATATTTCTTTGAAAATAGGTTAAATTTTCGACGTATTCGCTCCAATTTCCACGGAATTATTGGTACAAGGCTACGAACTTGATGATGGTATCAATTCAACAGTTTACATTATTTTATATGTAAATTTAAGTTGAGAGCTTTTTGAATCCAATAACCATTAATAAATGTCGCATATTTGTGGATCTTCTTCTTAATCTTTCAAAGAACTAAAATATCGTACTTCCTGTGCTATAAGCTTATACATATCTCAAAAAAATTGGGGGTACCTCCACCTTCCCTTCTCTAAATTAGAATTAAATTCACGTTTCACCATTTTAGAAGGGCCACTTTCTCTTTAAAAAATTTGTTATTACAGCTTCATGTCTGAAAAATTTGCCAGCATAATTTAAATTGCGCAGCATTATCACAATTTTTAAACTCCTTTCAAATAGTTTTTCTTAATTTATCTGATATATGTACTCGTAAATTTGTCCTTCAGAATTCGGCACTTTTTACAATTTCTGAGCAAAGTGGTCCATGGTAAATAAGTCGTTAAACATTTTTGGTATAAAGTGGTTCTTCGCAACTTCTTCAGATTTTCATACAACCTCAGCTCCTTGGATATTCAACAAAATAAGTACATAGTCGAAAATGACATTTCGAAAATGTTTGGGATTAAGGAAAGGAAATCGTATCTCAAAAAAAAATGTTGTGTAATTAGCGAACATCGGAGGGGGGGCGAAATTCATAATTTTTGAATCTATCTGGCAGGATATCTACTTAAAGTTATGTTTTTCGACTTCCCGAGTCCACGTGTGATGTTATTTCTCCAAAAAACAAAAGTGAATCTGAAGGGAGGCGATGCTCGACTCGGAATTTTGAAAAGTTTTAGAATTGTATATCGAAGTTCGTGCATTTTTACGTTTGGAATCTATTTCTGAGGTAATTTTAAGCCAAAACACCGTAGAAGTTTCGGAAAAGCTAGGGAAGGTGGAAGATCAGAAAAGAAATCCAAATTTTTCAACGTTATCGAGCGAGTTATCAAAACCTAGTTTTTGATTTCATTAAATGCAAACAAACTAGAAGAAAGTCAAAGGGTGTGAGACTCGATTCAAAACTGTGGTCAAAATCACCTAAAAAAATGGATTCGTTGACAATCAATCGGAAATTTTCTAAAATTTTGACTAAAGCGTAACCCTGTTTGTGACCGTTTCGAGTTTGCTTGGTGAAATGACCTCAAGGGCAGACTTGATTTTTAATCTCCTTCGTGTTTCTGGGACCCGTGCGTGATTTTACCCCCAAATAACTTTAAAAATGGTTTGCAGAGAGGGTGAAAATACACTTTGATATCCAGTGGAATCGAGACTCACTCGCCTTTGAGTGTTGTTGGACTTTTTGATGAAATAACATTAGAAAGAGACTCGTAATGTCGAAAAACACGTATTTTTACCATGCAGGTAATACTTATCACAAAATGTAAAATTTTAAATCCATCCCCATATTCAGAAATTAATTAAGGGATTTTGAATAATATCTCAAGTCCAGACGAAATGTTCGGAAGAAAAACGAAAAAATACTCGTAATTTTTAAAAAGTAGAGAATTTTGAAATTGTATTTCTAAAACTTCGACTTTCCAAAGATGTACTTTTTTGATAGTTATGGTAGATAGCCTATATGACCTTATTGCTCCAGATCTGCGATCTGTGATTCGAAATAATACGGATTCATTTCCTATTTAAATAGGTATGTATTATTGACAGGGATAATTATCTACTATATCCAGAATGGAAAAGATTTTGGAATCAATGGCATCAGTACTGCGTTTTGCTCACATCCCGAAATTTGACAATGCGTAAACAGCTTACGTTTTAAATACCTATCTTTGATAAGTAATTATGTACTTTCCAGTACTTACTTACCTATAAGACATTATGTCTGATTATATAGTCAATATTTTTTTTAGTCTAGTTAGGTGTTTATTTTTATTTTTTTTCTCCTAATCATACAAATTAATTGTATTTGATACAAATAAATAAAAAAATGACTAATATGATATGTAAATGCATATTTAGTACGATTTTTAAAACAGTTCGCTGAAGGAATAAAAAATATCTGTGTGCCCGTAGGGAGGTAGTTAGGTACTTATTTTCACAATTAGCTATACGTGTGTTGAAGGGGTAGAACAGATGATTATGTTTGAGGAAAATATCGAAGTAGATTTGAGTTGAAACCTACGAGTATAATGGAGGAAACAAAATTAGACGAAGTAAAAATATGTCACCTGTTTTAAATTTTGAAGTTTCGTCCTAATATTATGTAGGTTCATACTACATGATACTACATACTAATGCTTTGGCAGTGTATACGTATTGTAGGCGAAAAATTTTAAAACATTTGAAAAAATAAAACACGAAAGAGGTTTTTTTACATCTAAGACTTGTGTTTGATCGTCAGGCTAGCAATGCCATCGTTTGATGAAGGATGAAAAATGATATGTAAAATACGCAATGATAGACGATACCACACCGGGATAAGTTTTATGCGGAAATGAAAGTATGCCACACAGCACACATCATCGATGGGTAAAAGCTAATAAAAGTTGAACTATTTGTCGTCTTTTCACGTAACGTGTAATTCACTGGTGCTGGTGAGTTCTTAGCGAACGGAAAATAAAGTTGATGAGAATTTGTAATTTTACTCGCACTTAAAGTTTTTCAAGTACGGCAAAAGCAACGAGTAAAATTACGACGGCAATTCAAAATGGTATCTGAATTTTAATCAATATCGAGAGCCTTACTCGACGTGGAATCTGCTAATAACGGCGCGCATAATTTGTGTTTTTTTTTTCCTCATTAATCGTAAGATGTAGTATTACTTTCAAGAAACCATGTTTCGCATCGCGTCAGTTATTTTTGTTTACCTTGACCGGGTGGCGAACGTTTTTGCAATATTTATCAAAACGTAAAAACGCCCGTTTTAATATTAATGTATTAAGTAAGTAGCGAAATTAAATTAAATATTCGGCGAAATAGCGACGATATTTGAAAAAATTATTAAAATTCGCGTCCGAGCGTTTATGCAATAAGGGTAGGTTTAGGTAACTAGGTATCTATCGCTTCTTTTTTCCATTTTGCGGCGGACTACGACTGTTGGTGAAAACTTTTATTCGAATTTATTTCCATTCTAAGTATAACATTTATTATTGCGACGACCAAGTACCTACCTATACCTACCTAGTCGGTGTATTATTTTCTGTTTTCTAATTCTTTAAAAATGCGGAAATTAAAAATAAATCTCGCTACGAAAAATTACAAAAACGTATTAAGCAAGACGGGTTCTTTTTGAAATCCGCTTTTATTAAAACGCGACTGGAATATTTATAATAAACTGGTATTTTTTCTCGAACGTTCCCTTTAAGATTTTTCTTTTATATTTTTTCATTATCGACTTATTCCGGTGAATTTCACAAAACGAAAGTTGAAATTAAAAAAGGCCACACGTTTAATCATCGAGTCGGTATAAGACGAAATAACCGTACCTGCTGAAAATTTCTTCCGTTATAACCTCAATCTGATTGCGAATAAATTTTTATCGATAGTTTGAATTTTAACTTGAATTAAGCAGTCTCATTTGTATTATACTTTTTACAAAGTGTATGAAGTATCGTTACGTTTCAAGTGGAGAATTAGAAATGGCATAAAAATGTGCCGAGAAAAAAAAATACAAGTGGAAACAAAATAAGAGAGGTGTTGTGATCGGTACTTTACAAAAACTTGTATTCATAGAGTATTGATATTCAATTTCAAATACGTACCTAAATGTATAATTATGTGCAGTCGTAAGAATTCCTTCAATTGTTATTTCAGCAATTTTCCGAATTTAGCGACAGGTGGTGTCCTTCCAGGGAGTGTACCATTTCACTAATTAACAGAAGACAACAAAATGTTCTCATTACCTACTCAAGTAATCATTTAGTTGTGTACCTATTGTTTCTCGTCAAAAGTTTTGCATTGTCTGAAAAAATAATTTTAGTGGTTTAAATTAGGAACTATCGAAGAACTTTATTCATTTAGATAGTCGTATCAAAAAATATAAAAATAGCAAATAAGTTTAAAAAGAGAAACTAATGATGCAAAAGTTGGTTTTATCATTTTTAACGGATGCTCGAATAAAAATACGTATGTATGTATCTATGTACCTAGATATTGTACCTAATGCTAACATACTGGTGAGAATTCAGTGACGCGTTTGTAAACGATACTTATTTGAACATTTAATTGAATGTTATCTAAATGCTCGTTTCCACGATTATTATAATATCAAGCTAAGCGATTAGATGAAAATAATATATACGTATATCCCCAGATGCGGGACTCTAAACGAGCTGAGAGTTTAGTCCAAGCATTAAGTATATGCGGTCTACTGAACTGTTGGTATATGAATATTGTATCATTCACGCTTGTAAAGAATGAAGATTCGAAATTCGCGTTTCAACTGGCGTACAAATTGTATCGATTCGTTCGTAGGTACGAATGTATTCTATTACAATGTAATTTATTGGTATTATATCAATCTGGTAATATTTTGATAGAAAAAAAATGAGATATCTGGTAGAGAAGGAAACTATTTTCATCCATACCTATACTCACTCAGTCTGAATAGACTACGTGGCCGTCATCTGCATTCTCACCCCGTAATCTGCAATTTTTTAAAATAGGAGTTGGAATGAATTTCGCAATTTCACTGGAGAGGAATTGGAGTCACTTTTTTCTCGAGTCTAGAGTCGGAGTTGGCTCTTTTTTCGGATTTCATTTTTGATATGGTTAATCACCATGGATGGTGAACAGAGAAGCAAACATCTAACCAGAGAATCGAAAATTTGTATAAAAGAGTGCAAAACTTAAGTATAAAATTTTTGTAAAAAAAAATCAAAAATTTTTCTCTTCACCTATTCAAGGCCAGATTTTGGGGAAGAGGAGTAGCCCTTGAAAGGTGCACAAGGAAGCGAACACCTGAACAGAGAATCAAAAAATCATATAAGTGACCGCAGAACTTACAAGTGTAAAATTTTTAGCATTTTTGAAAAAAAAAATCAAAAATTTTTTCTATCAACTATTCAGGACTGGATTTAGGAGGAGAGTATGGGTTCATGAAAATTGAACAGAGAAGCGAACATCTGAACAGAGAATCGGAAAATCGTATGAGTAAGTGCACAACTTGCGAGTATAAAATTTTTGTAAGACAAAATTTATGAATTTTCCTCGTTACGTATTCGGGGCTTGATTTAGGGGGAGAGTATGATCCCACGAAGCGAACGTTTGAACCGAGAATCGAAAAATCATATATGTGACCGCAGAACTTACGAGTGTAAAATTTTTGTGAAACAAAATCCAAAAATTTTTCTACTCGCCTATTTAGGGTCGGATTTAGAGGGAGAGTATGGGCCCATGAAAGGTGAACAAGGGGGTGAACATCTCAACAGAGACTCGGAGGCCGTATATGGGAGTGGACAACTTTCGGTTATAAAATTTTTGTAAAACAAAATTTAACATTTTTACTTCTTCTTCATTCGGAGCTGGATTAGGGTGAGGGTATGGGTCCGTGAAGGAAACAGTTGAACAGAGAATCAAAAAGTCGTATAAGTAAGTGCACAACTCATAAAATTTTTGTGAAACAAAATCCAAAACTTTTTCTTCTCACCTATTTAGGGTCGGATTTAGAGGGATAGTATGGGTCCATGAAAGGTGAATAATGAACACGGAAGCGAACATCTGAACAGAGAATCGAAAAATCGTATAAGGAAGTGCACAACTTGTAAATTTTTTGTAAAAAAAAATCAAAAAGTTTTCTTCTTACCTATTCAGGGTCAGATTTAGGAGGAGAATGTGAGCCCATTGATCGCAGTGTCTTCACCAAATTCCCATCCTGCAATCTACAATTTCTGAAAATAGGAGTTGAAATGAAATTCCCAACTCCACTGAAGAGGAATTGGAGTCACTTTTTTCTCAAGTTTGGATTTGGAGTTGACCCTTTTTTCGGATTTTACTTTTGATATGGTTAATTACCATGAAAAATGAACAGAGTAGCAAAAATCTAAATAGATGATTGAAAAATCGTATAAGTGAGTGCACAACTTATAAATTTTTTAAAAAATCAAACATTTTTCTTCTTATCTATTCGGGGCCAGATTTAGGGAGAGAATATCGGTCCACTGATCCCACTGCCTTCATCAAATTCCTAGGGGGCGAAATTCCGTCTCAGAATTTGGACTTGGGGAAATTTTGATTTTCCAAAATTTAAGTAATTCTGTCACGAAATTCTCTGACTGTGATTTTTACGCATTTTATCAGACATCAGACTTTCTGAATTTGGAAGGTTTCAGAAATTTTGACTCACTCAAATGTGTTGATCCCAATCGAAGCAAGAGCGAACATTTTGCAAAAAAAAAAACAAACTCAAAAGCTAAAATTTCGTCATTTTTTCCAACATTTCAACATTCGAAGGAGTTTCAGACCCCCTGGGCTACTCCTCTCCTAAATAAACCACAAATTAAGCGCACAATTTCCTGCTTTAAGCATTAACATTCAATTTGAAAAAAGTGACGTTTTTAGAATTTGCTATTGAATAAACAAGTGAGTTTTTCAATTTGATCGATGTACTGTTTAATGGAGGTATTAATTACCTAACAATAGGGTGGCAATTCAAAGCACTGGAATATCTCGACGCAGGTAATTGTAAGTGCATATTTGTACATAAGTGTGTATTCGTGATTTGTAAAATAACAGAAATGTCGCTTCAACTACGATCAGAATATTTGTTTTGGCTCGAAAGAAGCGACCTTTTGAAATAACTCGGTGATATTATGAAATAATTAAGAGTGTTTTTTTTTCACGTAGGTACTTTGTACTTCGGTACAAAAGAAAGAATGAAATTCTTCGCAATTACTTTTGGAACGATGATGCTGAAAGGGATGGTGTAAGAAGGAAAGGACGATATTAACGTAGGGATTTCAAGTTTGACTAGCGTTTGACCCGAACTGCGTCGCTGAAAGGCTGCGAATGATGAAAAGAAAGCAGAAGCAGACGCGCGTACTTACCTGAGTGCAATTATGGTCGACAAGCGATGACCTTGACCTTTAAAGAAGAAATGCTAAAGACCCGGTGTCAACTTAGTATGACCCTGAAGTACCTAGTACGTAATATTCTAAACAAGATACATGCGTTCTGTATTTAGGTTGGCGTTGGCAGTCATCAGCCTGTAAGCATTTACTTAGGAGTCGAAGTGAGGAGTATATTCGGTGGATGTGTGTATTGGGACGCGCGTGTATGTGTGTGTGTGTGTGTGTGGTGCGGCGGAAAAGAAACGATACGCGAGAAGAGAAAAATTTCCGTAACGTCGACGTCGACGTCGAGTTTCAGGCGTGTGTACGGTGCGCTAGTGCGGTATTCGGCGGCGCGGCGTACAAATTAAATTACGAGAAATTTAACGTTGGTAACACTGGTACGGTGGTCCGCAATACGCCACACCGTAATGCGCGCCTCCTTTAGTCGTTATTCGATGAAAATTTCGATATCAAGAAGACGCATTTCGATGCCCCGAGTATCTCTGTTTGCGATTCCGAATTTCGGGTTTTTTTATCGTCGACGTATTTTAAAATCGTAACGGCCGTTTTTCTTTTTCAATTAGACAAATTCTCGATCTGCTATTACGTGGCCGCATCGGAAAAATAAAGCAAGACTTGGTGCGCGTATTTCGCAAAATATTTAGTTCGCGCATTTCATCGCAGCAAAAGTTGGCGAAAATTTTTACGCAACTAAAAAATCGCTCAAAGGTAAATATTTTCGATTTTTGTATTTCTCCCCGCCCTTCTGTTTTTCCACTTATTATCTTTACACCTAAACATACCTACCTTAAGTATCGCGAAATGAAACGCGTCGAAAAGTGCAAAAAAAAGCCTCGACGAGAATAGCGACGGTATAATCGTACACAATACAGCCGAATATTCTCGTTAATTTGTGAAATAAACTTTGGAATTCCATCGTTTTTCTCAAATAATCCCGTCTACGTTTTTTTTTTCTTTTTCGTGAAAAATATTTCCATGATAATTTGCTAATTTATATTCTGAATAATAAAAAGTTTACGTTGGCGCGGTTAACGTCTTTTCTTTCTTTCTTTTTTTTTCACTTCGCTCCCTTTCACAAAACAACAGCTTTTTACGCGATTTTACACATCGCTACCTTCCAATTTATAATTAAAGATTTTTCCCTTTTCGCACGCTCACTCTATCCTTCTATCTCTCTCACTCTGTTTCTCCTCCATCTCTGTATTTTGCTCTTCTTTTCACCCCATTTTGTATTCTTCTTCTTACATCGTATCTATAGATGTACTTACTTACCGAAGAAATCGCAATTACCGTCGTAATTTTGTAACGCAAACGTTTAAACTGTACCGCATCCTCTTTCTCACTCGTGTCTTCGTCTTTCTCGTTCGATTGAATTAATCTTTATTACGGCTAATTAGAAGAGGCGTTTTGTTACACGTTACCGGCGCCCTTAAAATTATCCGACCCAATTTTAGCATCCAAATATTGTTTATTTGTTTACTGGTTGTCTTGCCGACTACCTATCTTGGTATACCAGTAAGTAAGCATACCTATGCAAATACTCGATGTCGACTAAATAAGCACAGCAGAGCAACGTTCGGCAACTTGGCTCGGTCCCTTAAGAAATAAACAAAATTTCAAGACCTTTTCCTATGCCCTCGCTCTTCTACTCGTCTTTTCTTTCACCGAGTATGGCCCCCGTTCTGAGGATAAAAAAGAAGCGAAACATAATAAAAAAGAAAGAAAATTATAACCTTCAAAGTACATATCTGAAAAGTTTCTCGAAATTTCTCACTGGCGAAGAAAAAATGGCGAATTCTTCATCAAAGGGTTTTTGACAAAACGTCAGCATATTTTAGGAAATTTTCGAGTTGAACTTTATTTTTACGCAAAACTTGATGTTGTGAAAGAAAAATTATTTTTAGTTTTCTCTCTCGCTCTCTCGCGCGTAGAAATGTGGAAGAAGAAGAAACGGGAAGGTAGGACCGAGGAGAGAGAAAATGAAGAATTTCGCGTCGTTTAATATTTAGGTACCCGTAGCCCTCGTAAGTACCTACCCGAACGTAAAACTTTTTTTTTTCTTTTTCAGCTGTCGTAATTTTACTTATTGAATAGGTACGCGACTCGCCACAAATCGCAATCCGCCATTTGATATGCTAATGAAGATTTCAATATTTTTCTTTCGCTCTTTTTCGTTTTTAATACCCAGCTATTTTGCCTTTTTTTCATAAAGGTTAAAATTTTAACGCGTTTAAAATTCAAATATTTCGTCAACCGTCAACGTCCACCCTCGTCTTCCCTCGAACCTATACCGAAACGTACCGTCGACTGCGAGTAGGTTTATTTCGGCAGTGCTGAGTAAACTATACGCCACGTATGCCAAAGTAACTATTTCTGAAAGGCCGATACCTATATTATTACCCTTTGCACGATAGTTTGCAGGCTGCCTCGTTCCAACTTCGATACACCTCATGGGAGTATCGTTTTCAAAATGCCATCACCGATTCCGGCACCTTTTTTTCCCTACAGCGAAATCGTACCCCCGGTTCCGACAAACGCCTCCTTGAACCTCTCAAACAGTGCGATGTCAGTTGAAGCGAGTGAAATTCCGAGTAAATACGTAAAACGACTCGATTCGATCTCTTTACACGCTGAACAAATAAAATTCGCTAAAAGCTCCAGCCGTATAATTAACATCGGAATAACGGATCGAGTTGTGTGCGAGGTTTTTCCGCGTGCTTTCAAAACACAGCTTTGCGAGAAATGAAAATATGCGGGTACGTGTTTCTGTTTATTTATGCAAACCTCGCCAAAGTTGCGCTATCGTCTGTCGAGCCAAAGCCGAAATCCTTACAGTACCAAACTACCCATATATTTGACACCATCGTTTAGGTGTACAGGTATGGTACGCATTTGTTTATGAATTTTCACCCTATACAACTATGTAGGTATAGTTAACGTTTGTCTGTTTGTATTTATACCATACCGTCCTATTATGTGATTTCCATCAGGTGAACCACTCATGATGGTACTTGATAGGCCTATGTATATATGTACTCCTTATAAGAAAGCCTCAGTCATGCCAGGTCGAGTGTGTTTGCAATGAATAATTAGACTCACCTTTTGTAATCATCAACCCATCCGAGAGAGATTTTCATACCTATGAATATGAGATACTCGTAGTATTTCACTCGATGAAACTTCATTAGGAAGTTCGTACATTTACTAGGACAGTTCCTTTTTAATTTACACTTCTCCTCAAATAATCCACTTCCATCGTGATTTTAGTCTCTGCTGGAAAAACGCTGATTTCAGTTAAAGGAGCAAATCCGACTTCTCCTTCCATAAAATTACATATACGAGTCCAAAAATATGGGTTTGAATGAAAAAATTTGCAAAATAGGTAAGTGATTTTTATGTAAACAGATCATAGGCGGAACTAGGGGGGCTTAGGCCCTCCTGACGAGGAATTAGCCACCTCGAGCGAAATTTAAAGCATAAGAAATTTAATTTATACTCAAATTGGCCCTCCTTGACAACTGAAATGGAAAAAAAATGTGAAATTTCAGCTTAAAAAGGTTGTTTTTTTTGTAAAAATTTTCGCCTTTGCTTCGCTCGGGCAGAAGTATGATTCCTTTTTTTTTTTTAGCAAAATAAAAGATATTTTTTCAGCCCTACCTCAATCACATTTTTCTCTTGGATACGGCCCCTTGAAATGAAAGACATTCTGACTGTTTCATAGATTGTCAAGTTGATGTGTTTCTACCCCTTTTTATTCTTTGAGATTACAATTTTTTAGTCGTTTACATACCTTAATAAGTATGTTGCTTTCAATTTTTTTTCAACTTTTTGGTCCCTCCCCTCTTTATACTAAAAGACTTCGACAAGTTCAGCCCCCCTCTGTGAATAATTTCTAGTTCCGCCTATGAAACAGATATCAACAAAATTTTATCAAGAGTCGAGAAATCTAAGCTTACGGTCGAGAATTTTTACTTCTCACCGCTTCAAATTATTCTTCTCCGATTGGATTCGTCCAGGGTACTCATGATTGTGTATTTTGGCCGTCGAGAGAAATGTTGGCGACACGTAACGACGTCCCAATTCGAAAATAAAAATCATCGACGAAAGAAAGAAATCGAATAACGAATATTTTGGCTGTTTTTTCGTCAATTTTCATCAGTTTTTTAAAATTTAGGTCAACAGAAATTTTTCAACAAAATATAACTTATTTTTGAACAAAATTGCCGGCTAAGATTAGTTGACCGTAGGAACAAAAATAAAAATTTTTGGAAAGAAAGCAAAACTAAATACGCCAATAAGTTGTCTAACATTAGTACATTGGAATTTGCATTTTTAAGGGGTTGAAAAAAGGAAACAAACCCCTCTAAGGTCGAAAAATTTCTGTCAAATTTTCAAAAATTGCGTAATTTTTTATTGAACTAAAATCGTATTCTCTACGAATATTACGTTTCAAAAAATTTCGCCATTGCACAAATTCGTCTTTATTTTTACGAAATAATCACTCGAATTTTTGCATTCCGGAATAATTTATTTCTTTAAAAATTAGGTCATTCTTATGATGATTTTTCTCCGTTCGAACCTAGTTTTTTTTTTTGAGTTCCTGACAGCTTGACCTCTCTCCCCAATATTTGAAAGTATTTGGCTTAGTCAAAAATTCGTAATTCGTTCTAAAAATTGAGGTTTTGGAGTCGAAAAGCCATGTGGAAAATTCAAATTTTCGATGAAATCGCTTTTTGTCGACTTTCACATAACCGAATCGACTTGAACCTAAAATTTATGAAATTTAAATTTTTCAATGCCTTTTTCTGCAAAAATTTTCACCTTTGCTTCGCTCGAGCTTGAGTAATAACTTTTCTTATTTTGACAAAGTAATAGATATTTTTTTAAATTTCACGTGAAATCATATTTTTCTTACCAACCCATGCCCCATTGAAAAATGAAATGTTGGGCTTCAAGTTTTTGGATCTTTTTTTTGAAAAATTTTCCCTCCAACCTTGTTTGGGGCTCAATAAGTTTCTTTCCTTTGACGAAATAGTCGTTGGATATTTTTTAATTTTTTTTAAATTATTTTTTTTTCACCACACCATCCCTTGACTGCTGAAATATTGGACCGAAAAATGATAAAATTTGGGCTTTTAAAAAAATTTCTTTGGAAAAGTTACTCTGAAATTGTTTTAAGTCGATATCTATCATATATTTCGATTTCACCGAAATCGAAAAACTTTCATTTTATCCCTCTTTTTTACGAATTGAGTTTTCTTTACTTTGGAAAATTTTACCTAAAAAAATTTCTAAAAAATTGAAGTTTCTCGATTTTAGTAAAATTGCAATATTTGATATAAATCGACTTAAAACAAATTTCGACAAGATTGTTAGGCCCCTAGGTCATCTAAGAGGAAGCTGCGGGTTTCTTAAATGGTGTCATTTGGGTATTTTCGAGAAAAAATGAACAAAGAGCGATTTGGCTCTGAGCACCGAATTTTGAAATTACCCAGTGAAAGTTTGTCCTTACGGTCTAAAACTCTCCTGATAAAATTTTTAACTCGATATCTCAACCATAACCCCTTCTGAGTGGATTGAATGTGCATTTTCATTAAAATTTTTATGTTTTACAATTTTCAACCGAATTTTTTCAAACTTGCAGGAATATTAGACAGTATCAAGGATAACTTATGGAATCTGAAAAAAATTGAGCACTTTTTCAAGGTCAAATCGACATTTGAAGCTATCTAACGGCCATTTTGGTAACCTCTTTCAAAGGTGCAATTCTGAAAAATATCTACTAATATACATTATGTACCTAGTCTTGATGCAGAATATCATTTTGTAGAACTTGGGTTATTTCTGATCGAAATTTTTTCTCTTGCGAAATATCTTTGATTATACCCAAAAACACAAACAACCTGCATTTAGACCACATTTGTTCATTTTCCCTTTTTTTTTCAATTTTTTTTTTTGAAATACCCGAATGACGCCATTTTGGAAACCCAAAACCTCTTCAAGATGACCTAGGGCCCTAAAAATTATGTCTGAGCTTGCTTCAAGCCAACCTCTGTCATATAAGTATTGCAATTTCAGAAAAATCGGGAATTTTTGATTTTTTTTCAACTTATTTCATGTAATATTTTCTGAAGTAAAAATTGCTCAGTTTTTGAAAAAGAGCAAAAAAATCGTTCCTCGATTTTGCTGAAATTGCAATATATGACAGAAGTCGACTTGAAACAAGCCCAGACATGATTTTTAGGCCCGTAGGTGATCTTGAAGAGATTGCAGGTTTCCAAAATTACATCATTCATTCGGGTATTTTAAAAGAAAATTGAAAAAAGGGGGGAAATGAACAAATTGGGTTCTTATAAAGGACCAACTTCCAAGGAATAATTTCAAATTCGGCGCAGGGAGCCAAATCACTCATGTAAACGCGGCTACGCTCTTTTTAGGTACATCTGTTTCATATCTGCTCCTTGAAATCGTGGGATTGGCAAACACGCATACACTTGTGGTTGAGGTAGCCAGTACATTGTTTTGAAGGTGATGCACCACTACCGGTACACCCTGTATTATGCAGTATTTTATTTATTTCGTTTCACCACGACTGGCTGTGGCTGTAAAACGTTTGTTTTTAAATGTTTACAAAATATTATCTCCCTCGCCTATTTATATAGCCGGAGGCGTTGACGTTATTAAAAAAATACGAGGCTTTGTTAAACGTCTTGTATGTAAACGTGCTCGTACACGAGGTATACTTACCTGTGCTGTATTTATATATTGTACGTAGGTAATCTACGTACGTATATACGTACCGATGAAATATTACTCTCGGTCGTCACGCTATCGTTGATGAAAAAATACTCGCGTTATGCAGTTGACGAGGAGTCAGCCTTAGAAAGCCGATACGGCGGTGCAGAGGACGCGGTAGGAATCTAATTTTTCATCGATGCATTGTCGGGTTGTTGGATAATTTTTCTCAAAAACTGCTTCTGCGATTAAAGCTATGTGTAGTACGATACGATACGATATGATGCGGTACCCCGTCACGTCGCGTCCGGTCGTCCAATTTGGCGGACGGTGGCGCATGGCGCCGAGTGCAGCGCTGCGGTGTTCGCGTGCCGGCCACGGCGGCAGCCTTATTCCTTGCTTAATATTCGTGATCGGCGTTGAAATATGAATTATAAAGGCCGGGCGAAATTTTTGCGTGAAATATCATCGCCGTGTAAGGTTATTACGATAGCGTGTCTACTCCGATTTACCCTCGCCAGACTATTATCTTTTTCAGCTGGAAATAACTATCGTTGTTTATACAAAAGAATTGCAAATCCGTTTGCTAACACCGCCGCACCGCGCCGCATCGAGTCTTCATCTGTTATTATTTCGCCAAATACGTGTATTTTAACCTGAAAATAGTCGGACGCGACGCCGAAGGCAAAGGGTGAACTTGTATAAGCGAGTACGTAGGTCCTAGGTACGTTCGATGTTGTAAATTTCGTGTACATTATAAACCGCATACGAGATTTTCCGCATGTATCTTTTCTTTACATGCTTTACCGAGGTACCTGCGCCAAACCAAGCTTACTTCCAAATTGTACATGTACTATGCAGGTATACGAGTGTATGGTAACTCATTCCTTGCGAATCGATATACTCGTACGGTTACTTTGAAATTCATAAAATGAAAAACAGAGAAGGAAATAAAACAGAAAAAAGAAACACACGCCAAAAAAAGACGAATACTTGGGTACTGCATATACTCGTAGTATGTAGTATGTACGAGTATATGGTTCCTAGCGTATGTATAGCGCGCCAACGCTGCATAAATCAGATATACCTTCGCGTTTTGCTAGCAGGTACCTAGTACCAACATTATTTCTGAAAAGGCATATATTCGAGTAAACAAATTTTTTATTCGAGTGTTTGTATTTGTTAAATATTTGCTCGCCACAAGATACACGGCGAATCGGTTGAAAAGATTCTTTTGCACAAATTAAACGACTACATACATACTCGTCCAGCTCCCATTCAGCTCATTAATCATTTTCACTCGTACGTTTTCGAATAAACAAAAACCAACATCGCGTCGAATGTTTATTTTTATCCCTGCATCGTACAGGCGTATACCTACTCAATATTAAATATGGGCTATAACTCTCCCTCGTCTATTTTCTCGCAGAATTTAATTCAGAAGTCGTCAAATCGATACCTAATAGAATAATATTGAGTTGGTACCTATGTCCGAAGCCTTGTACCAAACGTTAACGTTACGTAATATAAATAGATTTTTTAGTAAAAATGAGGAAATAGATGCATAAACCTACCCACTACTTATGTTCTCTATGCGCCCATTTGAATTTGAAAATAATTGAACGCTCGTGTTTAGAACTTGCTATCTCGATAAAACAAGTTCGAGGGACGTTCAAAATTTTTTAAAGGCGATGGAATTGTATTGAGAAATTTTCAGAAACCTGGATGAAAATTTTTTATGTACCGTAAGTTAACGTAAATGTATTAAGAAAGTGCTTATTTTGGAAATTTACGAAATTTTTGTGAGTTCAAAGAGTCGGACACAATGTTATCATGTCTTCTGAAATGTTCAAAAGTCAAACTTTGAAACAACCTAAATTTTTACACGCTCAAAAGTCACTTGACCACTTTATAACATTTTTCAAAATCGAAATTTGGAATTTCTGAAATTTTCTAAACTCAAAAAATCGGTTGAAATCTGAAAAATTTTCCAAGTCCAGAAAATCTGAAATAGTCTGATAAAATGTCAGAAAGTCAGCGTAATTTCTGAAATTTTCCAAGTTCAAGAAGTCTCCCTGACAAAATGTTGGAAAATTACCATGGTTTCTAAAATTTTCCCAGTTCAAAAAATCGAAATTGGTTGTCCGACAAAATGTTAATTAAAGTCAGCGTAACGGAATTTCGTAAAGTTTTTCGCTGGTTTGGCCATCGCAAAAATACATCCTATGCTAGAAAAACTCCCCGCCATTTCCAATTTCCCATACTACCCATGAAACTATAAAACATGCGCTCATGTCCATATAGTCGTAATGTTTGAAATTTCCTTGAAATTTTTCAACTCCAAAAAGTCATTTGAATTCTGAAAAATTTTCCAAGTCCAAAAAAGTCTGACAAAATATCTAAAAGTCAGCATTAGGTAAACAGCTTCGAGTCCATTAATTTGAAATTTTCCAAATCTATAAATTCATTTCAATTCTTAAAAATTTTCTAGGTCCAAAAAAGGCAGATAAGATGTCTGAAAGAAGTTGGATGATTTCTAAAATTTTCCAAGTTCAAAGAGTCTAAATTGTTTGTCTGACAAAATGTCTAAAAGTCAACAATATCTCTGAAATTTTTTAAGTCCAAAAAGTCAGTGGAAACCTGGAAATTTTTCTATCGACATAAGTCTAACAAAATGTCTACAAGTCATCGTCGGAGAATTTCGTCAGGGTTTTCGTAGTACAAGCATATCCTATGCTAAAATCATAAAAAAAAATATGACCTTATGACTATTTTTTCACTAGATCCACTCTTCAAGCGGACATATTGGTACATGGACATGTCTTTTTAAAATTCATAAGTTTTCAAAAATCTAACAAAAAGTCCCCAGCATTTCCATGCTATCCATGAAACTATAAAACATGGGATATGCTTTTGTTCCTGGAATTTTTAAAGTCCTTAAAGTTGGGATATTTGAAATCTTCTTGAAATTTGTAAGTCTAAAAAGTCAGACAAAATATCCAAGAGTCATTGTAACGGATTTTCGCAAGCGAATTTCGCAATGTTCCAAGTCAAAAAATTAATTTGAGTTCTTAAAGATTTGCTAAGTTTAAAAAAGTCTGACAAAATGTATGAAAGTCAGCGTAATAAATGGAAATATGAAAATTTTTCAATTTCCAAAAAAGGCAGACAAAATGTCTGAAAGTCAGCTTAATATATGAAATTTTACAAATCCAAGAAGTCTGCCTGACTAAATGACGAAAAGTAACCTTGATTTCTAAAATTTTCTTAATTCGAAAAGTGTAAATTATTTGTCTGACAAAAGGTCTATAAGTCAACATTATCTCTGAAATTTTTCAAGCTCAAAAAGTCAATGGATATCTGAAAATTTTCCGAACTCCAAAAAGGTCTGACAAAATGTCTAAAACTCATCGTCAAGGAATTTTTTCAAGTCCTTAAAGTGGAAATTCTCCAAGTCCAAACATTAATTTGAGTTCTTAAAAATTTTCCAAATGTAAAAAGGTCTGACATAATGTCTGGAAGTCAATTTTTTAAGTTGAAAAAATCTAAATTGTTTGTCGTCGACAAAATGTCTAAAAGTCAGCATTATCTTTGAAATGTTCCAAGTTCAAATAGTCAATGGAAATTTGAAAATTTTTCCAAATCTAAAAAAGTCTGACAAAATGACTAAAAGTCATCGTCAACGAATTTCGTGACCGTTTTTGCGGACACGAAAAATGGACCAAATTTTAGGATTGACCCCAGCTGTAAGCCATATCCATGTCAATACAATTTTTTTTAATTTTTCAAAATTTCAAGCAAAATTGTCACAACGTAGGAACTTTTACCCAACTAAACCATTTTCGTCGATTTTCACATTTACCCCTGCTTTTAGGAGGCATTTAAAAATGCCAATTTTTAATATTTTTCACGTTTTTCAAAACGCATCTAAAAAAAATTTGAAAATTTTTTTTGCAGATAAAATGGTCTCAACACATACATTTTTACCCCAAAATCTCGTTCATGGTGGTTTTTCATCATTATCGTACCCTTGTTGGGTAAAAGTACCTACGTTGTGACAATTTTTCTTAAAATTTTTGAAAAATTAAAAACTGTATTTTTTACGTTCTTATTTATGTTTTCAAAAAGGGGGGCTCGTGGCACCACTTGAAATTCATTTAGGGAAAAAATAAAAAATTGGGAATTATTTTTTCAATAGGTATGTGTATCAATTGACGTGGGTGGGGTGGGGGAGGGGGGTGCCGAAAAAATTTCCAAAACAAGGACCACCCTAGTGAACCTATGTTTAATTTTGATGAGTTATGTGTATTTTTTGAAAAAAAGTGCAGTTGTATGAGTATTGAGTTTAGCATTTACCTATAGGCCTACCCTACCTTGAAATGATTTGTGGTACCTACCTTTAATCTCTTTTAGTGCCCTCTTCAAATCCATAATTACCAAAAAAAAAATTGTAATGCCAAAAAAAATCTGAAGCTATGTGGGGAAAACTCACAATACAGATTGTTCATCATAATTCGCCATAGTTTTCAGTCTAATTCGCGTAAGTACATTTTTTCATCCATATGCAATTGTCTTTTAGACGACTCATCAAACAAATACGAATCATGATTGATTACTTTTTTTTCGCTCAATTTTCATTCTTCTCACGGGATGCTTTACGAACATAGTCCTCGTGGAACGAGTGCGTTGTTTTTTTGTACTTGAATTCCAATATGGACATCTTTACCTCACGCGAATATTTAGCAAAAATTATACCATTCTTTTTTATTCTAGTTGGTTCGATTTTGAAAAAGAAGATTTATTATCTTGTTGGCACATTTTCGTTCTATATGGATATAGTGTACCTACTTTGGGTCCATGTGCGCCGCCGCCACAGCTACAATCAATGAGATGTTCGAAGAAAAAAATCTCATTAATTTTCCGAATAGGTGCCTCTTTTTTTGTTGTCTGCTTTCTTGTGCTGCGTGATAAGACCATAGAATGGGGTAATATGTAAGATTTTATTTTTTATTTACTGACGAATTTGATCGTTGGTGCTGGGTGCATTAGTTCAAAAACCCAAGTTAAGATTTGTCCTTCGATTTTACGTAGCATTTCTACATGATACTTACAAGGAAATGCCCACTCGTAAAAAAGAAAGAAAAAAAGGGTAGCTACGAACAAAAATCGTTTCCACGAATGCTAGTAAAGTCATTATAGATTATTTTATTTCGCAATCTTTACCAAAAAAAAGAACCTTTTTGGTGAAAAATTTGCACAGAATTTTTCTCGAACGAACACCTACTACTTCACCAGTGCAATGCTCTCAAGGCAGTTGAAAAAATAAAGATAAAGATAGAAAAAACATTAGTACCCGCAGATCAGAAGAAAAGCCTTTATTTATCCTGAGTGAAAAAGTTCAAGATCGTTGGAAAATCTGGACAGAATTAATTTCCATAATATTAAACTTGAACCTCGTTTCATTTCGATAAAAAAACACTCGTATACCTAGATCTACTTACGACGCGGTGAAAAAATCAGTAGTCGAATAAACAATCGAGGGTAAAGTTTATGGTACATTGATCGAAATTTTAACGTGAATATGAAAATGCGATTAGTCCGCAGTCAGAAAACACAGAAGCTAAAGCTACTGCTACTTCTGGTATAATGCACTACATAGGACCACATTTAGAGAGGTTGGATAAGTAAGTACTCGCCGTGCCATTTCTTGCTCGTTAAACCCTAGCCAAATCATCAAACACGATGGCACGAATAACGCCGTAAGGAGACAGCGAAGAAGTTGTACTTTTCGCCGGTCCGCGAGCCTTTTCTTCGCACCACCATCCCTGCTCCTCGCCGCTGTCTCCCAATGATATATTACCTACTACGTTTCCCGTTTGACGAATCACACTGTACTTATACCGATGCGCGATGTCGTTGCTGATATGATACAGCTTTTTGAGCTTTCGCAAGGTTGGAGCCGTCGTTGACGAGCAAGTTTTTTACACGACGAAAACGCTAAAATCCTGGCGCTTTCAAATTCTCATTAAAAAACGAAAGCGACGCGACGCTTTGTCGTTGAAGGTTTTCGTGGGTACCTACTTGAGTTGTCTCGTTTTTGCGCCTTCATTTTCAACTGTATACTAAACACGACGCACACGAGTACACTATACATAAGTATAGTTACAACAGTAGCGTAGTTAACGCGCAATAAACCTTTGCCATTATTTTTATGCCTTACTCTTTTTTTTTCTAATTTTTCAAATTTGTTGCAGATACATCGATGCATTCGACAGACGTTAATACAACCGCAATATCGAATGATTTTCGGCATCGAAATATTCATAAACATTTCCACTGAAAAAGTACATATGCTAAGTGAAAAATTTTCCAATATATTCGAGTTACATATCGCATGTCAATTCTTGTGAAAGTTTCAGAGTCTTTTCATTGCAAATTTCCACAAAATGAAACCCACTCTGGTTAACTTCTTTGCAATCTCCCTCCACTTTCATCTTTTTTTATTTAATTTTTCAACGTGCAAAATTTTCTCGGTTACCTATTCGTTTTAATCAAAATTCGTGTTCGTGATTCTCGTCTCTTAGCCAGTGAACAAAAAATTCATAAGTTTTCGCCCAGCAGCGTGCTCCTGAATAATTGATGGCCTATTTCCTTAATCTTTCATTTTTCACCCTAATAATACCTACGTGCAGTTCTTATATAGAGTATCAGAAATTCTGGCTCGATTTGTAATTCGAAAAGTAGGTACCTATCTACAAGGTACTAGGTACTAGGTACTAGGTACTAGGTACTAGGTACTAGGTAGATATATGTACATATAATATACCTTGTTTTAAAACTCGCAGCAAACGGAAGTATAATGAGAAAATAATAAAAGATGAAAAGAGAACTAGAATAAGAAAGTATGTCAGCATTGGTAAAAGAAAGAATACAGGGGTTATAACTTTGTGCAGTAAATTACGTTGAGTCGCTTTTCGGCAGGCTCCTCCCTTCGTCTGTCTTTCTTTTTCACTGCGCCAATTCTCATCTTTACATCTCTTTCAATCTCACTGTAGCTGACATTCGCAACGATTTATTTTTTCCATTGATGCCATAATATACTCGAAATGTCGAATACATTCTCTCGTCATTCTTCATTCATGAACAAGGAATATGAAAAATGGATCGAAATAGGCTTTACAGGAAATTCTTTTTGAAAACACGCAAAAACAAAAGGTGGGAAATGCGATGACGAGTTCGATTTATCGGGGGAAATTTTTTACATAAAATAATAACACGGGCGAAGCACATGCTCGTATCTAGTAAGGTGAATCCTTTTGTTTTTTTTTCCTTTCGAAAGTTGAGTGGATTGAAGGGAAAAGGAAGTTTTGTATATGACTTCAAAACGACTTGATCCAAATGCCACCCTGTGACTCAATCAACTATCTGCCAACTGACTTTAAACGGTAACATTTTTAATTTAACTAGAAACAAAGTTTGCCTATATGAATGAGTTTATATTGTAGATGTTTTTGACCAAAATTTTCGCTGGGACTTTTTTTAAAAACATTTTTTCATGTTGTTTAGAATTTCAGTAAAAAAGTCAAAATAATTATTTTTGACTAAATTTTTTGAAATAAGTAGGTAATTTCAACATAGATATTCTTACCCAAAAAGATAACCTACGACGATTTTCCTTCTTTATTCCTTCATCCTAACCAGAGGATGTTTCATAAATGAAGAAAAAAGTATCACTAACCAATACATTTCTTTTTCTAAAATTATATAGGTACCTACGTATGTGTAGGTATCTAATGATGACAAAATAATATTCCTCGATGATTTGCTTTTAGCATAGGATATGCTTTTACTATGAGTAATTTCGCGAAAAACCTAACGAAATTCCTTGACGATGACTTTTAGACATTTTGTCAGACAAATAATTTAGACTTTTTGAACTTGGAAAATTTCAGATATTACGCCGACTTTCAGACATTTTATCAAGCTTTTTTGGACTTTGAAAATTTTCAAAAACTCAAATAAATTTTTGGACTTGGAAAATTTTTACTTGATGGACTTGAAAAATTTCAAGAAGTTCAAATCAGACATTTTGTTGCTAACACAGATTCTTAAACATTTTGTCAGACTTTTTTCAATTTGGAAACATTTTCTGATTTTTACTAACTTTGAAAATGTTTCAAAAAAATTCCATTACGAAATTCACTCCCAAAAATTCGTTACGCCAACTTTTAGTTATTTTGTCTGACTTTTTTGGAGTTGAAAAATTTCGAGAAAATTTCAAATATCACGACTTTATGAACTTTTGAAAAATTCAATGAGCAAAAGCATAGGTACCTATCCTATGTTCTATAGTTTCATGGGCAGCATGGAAATGGCGGAGACTTTTTCAGATAAAAATATCTAGGTATGTAATATTAGATGAATGTGAAAAATGGGCCCCATTGTACCACCCCCTCCTATTAGATCCTTGAAAAAATTAACATGAATTTACAAAGGCAGTGTATAAAATTTTCAGTCTTCTGTTGAATTTCAAAAAATTGAGCACAGATTTTCATGCATAAAGGGAAAAATACGGCAGTGACGTATGTAAGGGGGAGAGGGGTCTGGATCCCTCTGACGACTGAAAAGTTGAAAAAAAAATGATAAATTCAAGCTTTTAAATATCTACTTATCTTGATAAAATAATTTGAGTATTTTTTTAAATTTCATATGAAATTTCTTCTTTTTTTTGCGAAGACCTCCTCCTCCCCCGCCTCCTTAGCTGACTGTCTGGCTACGCCACTAAAATAGGGAAAAAGTAATATTTGGAAAGATGGGAGTTGGAAAAAACGTTTTTGAAGAAAAATGATTAGGAAAAGACAGCCTTTGATAGTACTTTCTGAGAGAAACAGAAATGTATATATGTAATCTATTCTTAAGATTGAAGGGGCTACTATGATGTACAAAGATTAAAAATTGCATTTTTTTTTCTTCTTTTTTTAAATTTTTCAGTCGTTTAGCTTGGCCAAATTTTAAAGCTCGGAAAGAGAAACAAAAATAACTCGTATGTTCAATGTTCATCTGGCCTTATCGAAAAACCGAAGAAGTCACAACGATTAAAAAATTCAAAATTATTGAAATAATACGTAAACAATTTTGTTTGCTACCCTTACTTCTAAAACTTGACTTGGCTTTTCATCTGGCATGTCTAAATTTTTTTTAAGGAATGAACATTTTCAATTTGCAAACTTTGAAACATCGTAGTTCCTAAAATTTTGAGAATACGTAGATTACTCGTTTATGAAGATTTTTATTGCTCTCAGTGAGTATTAATAATATCAGCTCTCTTTTTTTCAATCGAAATTGGGGCATACTGAATAATAAATGTATAAATATGATTCATAAAACACTTTCTTCCATCAAATCGGTAAAGTAACTCGTAGGTAAGTTGAGAAAACATCGATAAATAGGCATAATTTGAAAAAAAAATTCTCGAATTTTGAATCCCGTTGGGTAAAAACTCGTCTCGCTGCTGCTATAAATCTCGTTTAAATTTTACCAATTATCTCGTAAGTATCAGAAAATAGAAAAATAATTTTCGAAGAAAAAATCACTTTTCGATGCGCCCACTTTATATAGCTTGAAAAAAACTTTTTAGCGATCCGCCCCCACAAAGAACAACTGTTTGACTTTTTTTGCAGATAAAAAATTTTAAGAGGAGCGAAACCGAAGGCAGATTCGTAAACATTGGTAACGTTAAAATCGAAAATCCGAGTTAAAAATAGCTACACCCACGTATAAGTACCTACAGCATTTCAATTTCAAACAGAAATATCCCCCATGTTGGCTTAATTTTACACTATTTAATAAACGTCATTCGATAAAGGGCCTACGCATCTTCGGTACGTAATTCCTAATTAAATTTACGAATATTTTAAGCTGCACGCATCAAAAATACGACGAGAAGCATTTTTCAAATTAACCGACCCAAATGCACGCTTCGAAGAGTTAATTTTTTCAATAGAATAGTCAGCCTCCGTTTGGCTTATTCGAGAAGTGAAATTACTCGGTCGGTGGTGGAATTAAGCACATAATGAAAATTCTTTTTTTTTCGTTCGAATTGCGAGGTCAGCGTTTCGTGACGTCGGCTGAAAAAATCATCGCGGTAAGCAGAATGGTCAAACAAAAAATCAGATTGTAGATACAAGCGAAACAAAAATGTATCCCAAATTAGCATTTAAATGCACCGCGGCTTTTTTTGTCTGCTTCGAGTTCAAAAAGTAGCCGTGACCGAAGAAAGCATTATCGCCGCTTTAAATCAAATCAGAACGAATTTTCCATTTGATTGCGTGCAATTGTACGGTCGCAGTTATCATTTTTTTATAACGTGTAATTTAACTGCGGGTACCTGCAGTCTTAAAGGTAAACGGTGGCAGGCTAATTGTAAGAATCGCAATCGTACGTACGGTATCTGATTTGCAAACCGCTTTGAAGCATATTCTTTGTTTCTTTTATTTTCTTTTTTTTAAATTAACATCAACGCAATAAACGGCACTAGATTTTTTGTAGGTAGGTATTTTTTTTTTTTTTTGTAGAGGATTCGTATTAGAGTATCATATAAAAGGGTAAATTTTCCTTCTTGCCGTGAAAAATGCTTCACCGTCAAGTGGTGCTTTTTACTCGGGCATATGAAACTCGCTAAATAGTTAACCTTAACAAGCTTTTTAAAACGTAGCATAACGTGGCCGTGGTTTACAATAATTTTTTTCTCCGCTCTTCGTCCAACTTTATCATATTTAATTGTTTACATTTTCGTTTAATCCGAGAAGGCGCGCGTCAACAGATGGCGCGGCGGTGGTGCGGCGCAGTGGTGGCAAATTCCACGTAAACGCGCTTGCCAGTTAATTTTGTGAAAAACAATTCGCAGGTATCCGGCATTTTTGGAACGTATCGCAGAAATTGCGTTCTGTGTAAAATTTTCATCTTCAAACAGGTGCGAAAAGCTATAGAAATTTACGACGTGTACCCATCAGTACCTACTACCTGCTTCGTTGCTCGTTCCTCGTTGCCCTTGTCCCAATCTCTCGTATCAAAAATGAAACTTATTAAAGTGGGAAAAATTATTTTCTCGTAGTGTAATCCCTACGGATTGCTTTTTCTTTTCAATGAAAAATTAAATTATATGAAAGTTTGTGAAAATATCATACACTTCCGGATTAGTGCAAAAAACTTTCGCAAGTTTATGTTAGCTAGGTGTATATCTAAGTTGACCAAGTTTGTCCGAAAACTGTCAGTGTTACCATAGCGTACCCTCCTTCGTTCCTATATCCACGTAGTTTGGCGACGAAATTTCATACACGATCGCAGATTAAAACTCTACCGAAAGTTTTATCTCACCTTTGACCGAATTGAAATCCAATAAATGAAATAATTTACCCCTGGCAGCTTATTACTCGTAGCCCGTGGGTGTATACATTTATAGATACCGAATAGGTTTATCTATAATCATTGTTACACCGACCTTTTGACCTGCTAAAATCCCGAAACCCTTTTTCAAAAAAAAAAAAAAGTACCCACGTAGTTTTGAAAGTCTAATTTTTTGGATTTTTTTAAAACCTCTGATCTATTTTAAATGAATGACACGAAAAGGTAGAAAGAGAAAGGGAAAGAGAGACCTATGGATGGGGGCGTGCAGTTGAATGTTAACTAAGTTTGGAAAATTTCAACTTGGTAAAATGAGAATAGTTTGCCCGTAACGTTGAACGACGTCGTACAACGAAAATGGTCGATTAACGTCATCTGTTTGGAAATGTTCGTGATTACCTGAAACACCGTATATTTTCATCCAATTTAAACACAGCCAACTTCGCGCATAAACCATTCAAAATACGAGATAAATATTTCAACTTGTTTCAACTCTGAAATTACATTAAAATGACACTATTCACGGAGCGCAGACTTGATTAGTAAATTGCCAACTGACAAATTCGTCGGTGATTTTAAAGGCAAATAGACGTATATCTGGGCAATTGCAGTTCGTCTGCGCGCCTATCCACGACATGAGATATCGTAAAAGTACGTACTTTCAACGTTTGACGTTTTGCGTGGATTTTTTATTACCCAGCTTGGCAGCAAAACACAATTATGCAATAAATTCGAGTACATCGCCTCTGCTAGATATTGATTGATAAATTCCATGCCGATTCGAAATGATTACGAATGATATTTCTTCACACGGTTATCGTTCTAACATAGACCAATTTTCATTAGGAAAATTTTCTGCATTTTTCACGATTCATAGCTGGACAGTAGACAGTTGTAATAGATGGAAAATTATCGTTTGTATACTTAGAGGTCACCCCCATTAGTTCATCGTGGGAGGTCAATGGGAAAACTTCAACCGACTAAATAATCAAAAAATCACGTACAGAGTGCACAACTTATTCAATTTTTGTTAAAATCATTAAAAATTTACCTTTTTATCCACTTATCAACTTGCTTTTGAAAATGCAGCTCCGGCTCTAGACACCTCGTGTTTTTACTCTTCACTCTAAGCTTTGCACTTTCACGCCAACTTTCAATTTTTTCACTCAAATGTTTGGAAAATGATTCAATTTTAGCTTTTGAAAGTGTATTTTCAAAAATTGATTGACCGAGTAAAACGAGGGTTCCACCACTTTTCCTACTTTTGAATAATGCAAGTATATATGCATTATGCATAATAATTAAAATTTCGATTTCAATTTTTCAAGATCTTTTTATGGAGAATTTTAATTTTAACAGCTCAAGTAATAAGGAAAATGGGTAAGTTTTCAACTCATGACAGTGGTGGTTTACAGGACGGCAAGAGTAGGCCAGGCACACTCAAAAAACTCACTGACTCACTCACCCATAAAAATTAGAAAAATTTCGAAAACTCTCAATTTGGATGAATTTGTGGAAAAATATGCTGGGTTACACCGAAATGCTGAAATAATATTAAAATATTGTGTAGGCCCATGGTATCGTATCTTGCGGTGTCCTATTTAAAGGAGTTTACAAGGGGTCTGGTAGCTCTTGACGACTGAAAAGCTGAAAAAAACGATTAAATTCAAACTTTCAAATGCCTTTTCTGTTGAAAGTGAGTGCACAACTTATAAAATTTTAGTGAAAAAAATCAAAAATGTTTCTCCTGACTTATTTGGGGTCCGGATTTAGGGAGAGAGTATAGGACTATTGATCACAGTGCCTCCACCAAATTCCCAACCTCCAATCTACAATTTTTGAAAATAGGAGTTGAAATGAAATTTCAAACTCCACTGTAGAGGAATTGGAGTCACTTTTTTTACGAGTACCGACGCTGGAGTTGACTCTATTTTCGGGGTTTACCCTTGGTATGGTTAATCATCATGAAAGGTGAACAAGGAAGCACACATCTGACTACAGAATCGAGAAATCGTGAGCGCACAACTTATGAATTTTTTTACGAAAAAAAAATTCAAAAATTTTTTTCTTTATCTATTTGGGGCATTTGTGGGAGAGTATGGGCCCATGAAGTGAACCTCTGAATATAGAATTGAAAAATCGTATAAGTGCACAACTTATGAAACTTTTGTAAAAAAAATTCAAAAATTTTTCTGCCGATCTACTCAGGGCCAGATTTAGGGATTTAGGGGGAAAGTATGGACCCATTAAATTTTTCTTTTTACCTATTCAGGGGCGTATTTAGGGGAACCCGATAAATTTCACTTTTTTCAAAGAAATATTTGTAATGGATATTTTTTTAATTTTACATGACCTCTCTTCTTTCTCATCATCCTTCGTTTTTCGCAACTTTTCAACAATTTTTACAACATTTTAAAAACTATAATGAAATTTTAACGAATTTTATATCATTTTGGAAAAGTTTTTTTCGCAATTCCTTGGGTTTTTAGATAGACTAATTTGGAATGATTTTTACATTACATAAATTTCGAGGTTATTTCAACAATTTTTTCTTTCTTTGATGAGTACTTGAAATTGTTCGAAATATGATGTTTGTAACCTTTGATGATAAAAATTAATTAGAGCGTGGGAGCGGCTGGCTAATCATTTTACACAATTTCGACAATTCGAAAGGCTGTAGGGGAAAAGGTCTAGGCCCTGGACAGTAATTTTTTTCACGCGATGATGTGCGCTTTCTCAAAAAAAATTTTGTAATATGTGGTAACAGTGTTATCACATATTAACAGAAAGTGCACGCCATCGTGTGAAAAAATCACTGTTCATGGCCTGATGGATCTGTCCAAGGCTTGGACCTTTTCTCTACGTGATTTGTGAAAATTTTGACCATTTTTCCAGAAAGTTTTCAAATTGTCAATTGTTGACGATTGAGTACTTTTCGATTAGAAAAATTACAACAGTAGGCCTACCTAATAAAACTTTCTTCGTCGGTTTAAGTTTAATAAACAAAAAAATAGGAGCGCAGTTGAAAAAAATACGAGTATTTAAAACCATCTGCGGGGGAGGGTAAATAGTAGTTATAAAAACAGATAGCATTCCACGGTTAAACCTGGCAGTAGAAAAGTATTTCCAAGTTGAAAGTGATTACACAACCTACTAATGACATACTAGAACTTCACCGCCGAAGAAATTCTATTACCCTCGAATGGAAAGCAAAATTCACGCTATTTATCAACGGCACAACGAAAAGGAGCTTGGTTCGCGCGGCCGCGCTTTCTCTGTTTTGTGTTTGAAAACAATGAAATGCTATTACCTCTTCGAAACCATCATCTACGATCATTACAAACCGCTGTTTTCATTCCAAAAGCGATAAAATTTCAAAAACGTCGCCGATATCCGTATAGAGGCAGCCATCTGGGGTCGTACAACGCGCCACGTTACGTTTACGTTCGCTTTCGCAAATTCATTGTTTTTAGAGTTTGTTGCGTTGCGCTGCATTGCGAGTATAAGGCGGTAAGGAAATTATCGCGCGAAAGAAAAGTGCATGTAATTGCGAGCAGATTATCGTAGGAATAATTGAAAGAATTGTTCGTTCGCTGTACAAGAGGGACGTGCGACTTTTGCCTTTGTACTATTGAACTTGAGTAATTATAGGTACTCGAATACTTACGTACACTTCGCACTTGATTTTGTTCCCTCTATTACTTTGGCAGCGAGTTCGTTTCTCAAGAGGATCAGGTGGATATTTTTTTTTTTTCAAGCAGCTCGTTCGTTCTCTCTGTGATCGCGAATCCGGAAACGTAAATCGGTATCTTTTTTTATACGTAAAGATAGGCATTAGGTGGTAGGTTTGGTACCCATCTTAAATGGAAACAGTATTTTTCCTTAAGCCGACTATTGACGTCACACGGTATCGTTTCTGTTTTTTTTTTGCCCCATCACGTCTGTATCTTTTCACTGCCTATTGTTTGCTTGTTTGGCGTTTTTTTTTGGTCACACTTTGAATCGTTAAATGTTCACGTCATATTTAAAGCTACACATGTACACAGATACGTGAACCAGCATAGCTATGTTAATCTGCAATGGAATAGCTCGTTTCAACTTTAAGTTTGCCGCAGTTCAGTTCAGGAGAAATAGTTGTGCACTATTATGCAAAAACTAGGGTACCAATGCGTCACATTGGCTGTAAGAGGGTGGATCCACGACGTTAACCGATTTTCATTAAACGAGTCATCGAGTCCAAAAAAAAGAGAAAAAAGAAAGAAATAAAGAAAGGAAAGGAAAAAAAAGGGAAAAACTCGGTTGAAGTACAGCGATGATCATTTGCAGAGGCGATTTTCATTTATATTCGTGGCACGCTTAAACAAATTACTATCGTTAGTTAACGAGCACATGAGCAAAAGTACGAGAGTTTAGTCGTTTATTTGTTCACGCTTGCGCATGTCGCCAGAATATTAGTAAATCCGTCGCAGAGCGTGGATAGAGGATGACACATTTCATTATTGTCTGGCCCTTTTGGTTAAACGGCTGCAAATTATCCTTCTACGCGGCCTCCCTGTGCACGTACTTACGTAATAATTTATATAGAACGATGTTCATCTTTCTGGTTAATTGAGGAAATACGACGATATCGAGATGTCGCGTTCACGAATACCGTCAGCTCGAAGCACGCGATTTCATTTCCACCACTGCGCTCTGTGATGATCGGTGCAGAGTGCATCGTAAAAGTTTAGCTACCTACCTATTGTCATAGAGTCATTCATGTCAATTGTCAATTCCACCAGGATTTTGACCTCGTCTCTTTCGATTTCGTTCAAAATTTTATTACAAAATTTAATCACCCAACAACTAAGATAATCACAGTCGGCCTTGTTCATCTTCGTGTGATTTTTGAAGATACTCAACTTTAGGATTTTAAAATTTAAAAGTTGAACTTATTCTCATCAAAAGATAGCGCTGACAGATTTCACAAAGCCCCTTTCCACTCATAACGTCAACATTTAGAAACATCACAAACAACTGTCTGACATTCAGGGTGTCCAACTTCCACAATACTACGAAGAACTGAACTGTTGATAGTACCTACTCGCCACTCCGATACCAACAAAAATCTCCATATGCATAATATATAGACTATTCTCAAAATTGAAGGGACTGTAATACTTTAAAGATTCAAAATTGTGCTCACTCAATATTTAATTTCATTTTTACAGAAAATTTTCTTAAATACACCCAGTGAATTCGAAATTAAAGGATCCATAAAAATGAGAAAATCCAAACTTTTAAAATTTTTCATAAATTTTGAATTTTATTATTTTGTAACTCCTCCTGTTTTTAGATTATGCCATATTACCACATAACAGTTTTGTTTGTCTTTTTGAGTTCTAAAACTTGGCAAAACTTTTCAGAAGGGCGGTTCTTATTTATACATGTTGAAAATGTTTTTCTGATTTGTTTTGCTCCCATCACCTAAAGTTGTTCCTTTTTATGAAAAAATAAATCATAGAAAGTTTCGTCTTCCTATATGCAAAATAAGTGGTTTCAAATTGCTCCCCAATTTTCAAAAAAAAAATTAATGCGATGAAAATTCTTTTCGTTTATGATTTTTTGCTCCATTCCCTCCTATGTGCCAACACTTCTCTTTTTATTAGAAATAACTCTTAAATTCCCATTATCCCCTCCAATGAAAAAATATGCGTCTTCTTGAGTGGGCTGAAATTTGAATCCCCGAAACTCTCACTTTTATCACATTAGGGAAGGGGATTAAAAATTTCATTGGTTATTTTCGGTTGAAGAGAATACTGGTTGGGCCTGAAATTAAAAAAATCAACAATTTTAAAATTTCATTAAATTTTCATTTTTTTAATTTTTTTTAAAAGGGGGGATTTGAAGGTACCACTCAAAATTTAGTTGGAGAAAAAATAAAAAATGAGCAACTATGTTCTCATAAAAAGGGGCAATTTGGGTGGGAGCATAAAAGTTGAAAATAAGGGGCACCTTACTTTTCAGCATGCAAGATAACTAAATATTTTTTTTAATAGACGCTGCACGAACGAGAACGAAATGATTCATTTTAAAAAGTGATAAGCATGTGATAAGGAATTTTTAGTGGACGCAAACTGTGTACTGGGTCCCACTTGAAATGG
>FIZU01012704.1:0-27105 GCA_900064475.1 Pseudococcus longispinus | reverse complement strand
TGGAGCTGTGCTGGGTATGCCACGCAGGTGGCACTACCCAAAAATGGCCAAAAACTACGTTTTTTTCGAAAGTTACCCCACTTTGAGGCCCCCTAGCTCCACCTCCCTTTGAGCTAGAGGTCTAAAATTTTTCATGGTTTGTCCCCATATAAATATGAACCACTCCCTTGAATTTGGTTAAAATCCGAGGTATGTTTTTTTTTCACGCTCCACCCTAATATACATACGTACTTATGGTTTGTGAAAAATTACTTATCGTATTGAAAAAATGAGTAAAATTACATTTTTATGGGTTATATAAGGCAGAAATCGCATTTTTTTTAAATGTGGACGTGATTTCTCTGACCGGGTTAGTTAGTGAGATCGGTCCCCGCTTTGATTTTATTTTTCTAAACTCCTCAGGTGATGTTCCTTGATGTGAAAAAATTTTTGAAGAAGTTTTGATCTTTGCCCCTTTCCCTTTCTCGAATTAAAGTATCTAAATTTTGCTAAAACTGAAAGTCATTTTTGTTGCCTTGTTTCAACTTAAGGATTAAATTTAGATTCAATGGGAGAGGTAAAGGGTCAAATTTAATATGAATAAGTGCAATTACCTACACATTGTTAGTGGGGTGGAAAAATATTCAGGAAATACAGAGCATCTATTTGTTGTTTCAGACTAATTCGAGGTTGCTGATCACAAATCTGGCATCCATTTCGGTCTCATGTCATTTTTACATGGATATGTCTTTGTGGGCCAATTTGTAAATTTTGGCCATTTTTCATGTCCATTTTTTCGTCACACCTTTTACCTGAATTTTCAATTAATAATGACGACTGTTCTTTCAACTTTTCCCCATTTTGTTAGACTCTTGAAAACTTATAATATATTTTGTTAACCAATTGATTTTTTGGACTGGGAAATTTTCAGAAATTCTTGACTTTCTGATTTTTTACAAAAGAAATATGAAAACCAAAACGTGAAAGCTGAAAACTGAAAGGTGAAAACTGAAAACTAAAAGGTGAAAGATGAAGACTAAGAGCTGAAAGGTGAAAACTGAAAGATGAAAGCTAAAAACTTAAAGGTATACGCTGAAAACTGAAAGTTGCAAAATGAAAACTAGAAGGTGAAAACTGAAAACTGAAAGTCGAAAACTAAAAACTGAAAGGTGAAAACTGAAAGCTGAAGACTAAGAGCTGTAAGGTGGAAACTAAAAGGTGAAAGCTTAAAACTGAAAGGTACAATCTGAAAGATAAAAATTAAAAACTGAAAGGTAAAAGCTGAAACTGAAAGGTGAAAAGTGAAAACTGAAAAGTAAAAGGTAAAAACTGAAACTGAGAGGTGAAAACCGAAAACTGAAAGGTGAAAGCTGAAGACTGAGAGCTGAAAGGTGAAAAGTGAATGATGAAAGCTAAAAACTGGAAATTATAAGCTGAAAACTGAAAGCAGAATTATGAAAACTAAAAGGTGAAAACTGAAAACCAAACGATGAAAGCTGAAAAGTGAAAACTAAAAGGTGAAAGCTGAAAACGGAGAGCTGAAAACTAAAAAGTAAAAACTGAAAATTGAAAGTTAAAAAATAAAAACTAAAAGGTGAAAACTCGAAGTTGAAAGCTGAAAACTGAGAGCTAAAGATGAAAACTGAAAACTAGTAGGTAAAAGCTGGAAAATGAAAGCTAGAAAATGAAAACTAAACGGTGAAAACTGAAAACTAAAATGTGAAAGCTGAAGACTAAGAGCTGAAAGGTGAAAACTGAAGGATGAAAGCTGAAAAGTGAAAAGTGAAAGCTGAAAACTAAGAGCGGAAAGCTGAAAACTGAAAACTGAAAGATCAAAACTGGAAACTGGAAGCTGAAAGCTGAAAACTAAGAGCTGAAAGCTGAAAGCTGAAAACTAAGAGCTGAAAACTGAAAACTGAAAGATCAAAACTGAAAATTGAAAGGTAAAAGCTGACAGGTGAAAACTGAGAGATGAAAGTTGAAAACTGAAACTTCCTGACCCCTTCCCTCTAGATACGACACTGTTAGGCCAATCCCAAGAGAAACTCCTGGGTGTGCCACTGTTTCCAGTACTTTTAAACTTTGAAAACGTGCTAATAAAAAGTTCCAAAAAATTTTCATTTCTCTTTTAGGAAGAAGAAAATTCAACTCAGAGATCGGAGTTGATTTATCAAAAAATGAGAGTTGAAGAGTTAACTCCTTTAACTCTTTCGAACATGTGTAAAAATTTTCGAGAAAAAATGAAAAACCAATAACTTATAACCGAATGAAACCAGAGTAAAAATTTTGAAATGAGACATTTTTGGTTTTTTCAGAATGTTACCTATATCAAGTTCAATTACTGTTTTCAATCTCCGCCAGATTCTAAAAAATTTTGTCATTCAAAAAATTGAATAGGATTTTTCAAAAGTTACGAGTACAATTTCAAATATTTTTTCTGAAATTTGGAAAATATCGAATTTTAAAATGTTAAGAATTTTGTCAAAGAATGTGGACTGGATAGTTATTAAAATCGGTCTCACCTAAGATTTTCTTTCTTAATCCTTTCCGAAGATATTTTAACCCCCCTCCCCTTCTTCTTATTTTGGAATTAGGCCTACCTTTGGCGTGAATTTTATATTGCATACTTTGAAGAATTTCAAATTTTTCTAAAAATGAAAGAAAGTTAGGGGAAAACATCCAGACCATGGACAGATCCACCACAGATCCACCAGCCCATGGGCAGTCATCATTTCACACGATGGCGTGCACTTTCGCAGCAATTTTTTCTTTTTGAGAAAGTGCACGCCATCATGTGAAATGATGACGATCTGTCCACGGCTTGGATCTTTTTCCCTAAATTTTTTAGAATTTTAGGATGTTTCACAATTTATAATATTTTTTGAAATTAGTGCAATTTTTTAATTCCTCTTTTATTGAAATGTACCTAGGTATTTTGAGGTATATTTAGACCTACCTATTGAATACGTATCATACATATTTTTGAAATATTTTTAGGATTTAATTTTTCATTTGATCGAAAATCTCAAGTATTTCTATTTTTTTTTTTCAAAATATGACATTTTGAATTTTTTTTTTTTTTGATGAGTATTTTTGTAAGAAGTAATTAAATCATGTTGGATTATTTTGCGTATACATATATTGCTCATTCAATGTTTCAACAAAAATTGATGTTAAAACTCGAAAAACATATCGATCTAAAAATTTCATCTGGGCCTCTGGACTCTGGGGAATTTTACTTTTAGACTATAATGGCCAGTTTTCGCTGATTCGGTCCATTTACCCGGAAATGCTATTTTCCTCTATAACTTTTGCCATCAGTAGGCACATTACCCAAATAAGTATATTCTTATAGTTCTTCTACATTTTATATGACTTTTGTTGATTTACGTTGGTACACGTATTTACTTATTTAATAGACCGATTATCAATGTTTTGAAATTGTTATTCAACACAGGTGTCACAAATGATCATTCTGTCGAGTGGTGCGGTAACGCAGGAAACCAGCACTACATACACCTAGCAACCACCTAATGTTAACCCGACAAAAAAAATCGTTTTTATCTAACACATGCCGGGGAGCACTTCCACATCGTATAAATTATGACAAAAAAAAGTGACTTACCGATGGAGATACAATACGAGTATAGGTAAACAAAAATCGAAACGACAGGTTCGGGGTATCTATCTTGTATAGTTGCATCGACCCTTCACATATACTTTTGTATGTATTTAGTACTCGATGAAATGGTTTTTGATTTTTGGAACTAGATATTTTATAACATGTGATCTTTCATTCAGGATTTAATATGATGTATGTAGGTAGAGATACATACTGTACAAATTAAACCTACCTACTTCTAAATTTAAACCAGCTCCATATAAGTAAAAATTTTATCAAAAACATTCCAAAAAAATTCGCATTCGAATAATTAAACCCGAGCACGAGTTTTCTAGATACGTAATATTTATTGTATGTACTTGTGAAGAATTAGATTACATCACAATTCGAGGAAGAAACGAAAGTACCGTAACATAAAAAACCGTTAAATGAGTCAAAAGCAAAATAATCATTCATAATGTCGCCATATTTCTGCTGATGAAGTATCTCTATGCTCTGCTCACACACATATAATCATGTGTGACTGAAAAAGCCACGCAGTTTTGAACTAGTTCGTAAATAATTTTTTAAATCAATTTATGCATTTGCAATTTAAATTTGAAACGTAATTGCAAAATGTAGTATCATACTCATTGTCTATAACGATGAATACTAATACGATATAATTGCTAATGACGGTTATGAATAAAAGACAACTACCACGCGCATCATTGTCATCGAAATTCATCCAGTCTGAAGTATATGTAGATAGTGGCGCCAGTGTGACGTCATTTTGATAGATACGTTGTAACGTAGGTTCTCATTATTCGGATTACAAATCCTCGTAAGATCTTTTACATAAATCGCGTCTTCGGTCTTGCAGTTCCTCTTGTAAATGGGAAGATTTCTCATACTCGTGGAAATAAAATCAGCTGCTTGTTGAGTAAAGGTAAATGGAAAACATACTTACTCACGTGTTTCGTATACAGAATTTTAAAAAGATACCGTACACTTTCTTTTAAAGATGTGCGCGCCTATTGGTACCTAGATAAGTATTGGTAATTATTTATAATAATAAAGATTTATTAACACCTAAGTACTAACGCACCTCTAATGCTTAACTGTCTGTCGCGTATGTTTGAGATCACGCTGTATACATGTATTTTGTAAAATGTGTTAACTTAATACGATTGGAATGCAAATTATTTTCCCAGTTGAGTTGCGGTTTTAGTACAACAATGAAGGCGATGAATAGATGTACACGCCTTGGTGCGTAATGCGTATGTGTGTAGAGATATGTCAGCGCGAATGCATTATGTGACAACAAACGTACCTGTGGCTAAGAATAATGCAAATTTTTTGTGAAATTTCACTCCGGTTTATAGATAGAGAGGTGCTTAGACGATATATCATTATTAGCAGTAAATTACTAAAATGTTTGGAAAAGTGTTAGGTACCCAAACCCATTTCAAGGAGGTTTTTTAATGAGGTATCATTTTTTAAAGCAATAATTATTATTTATAATGTTGGAAATAGGTACTGAAAATCCCATTGATTCATTATTCGGCGGTTTTGACATCGTTGGTGGGATTTGTTTGATAAGAACAATTTTGAGTCTTTTCATTGACTACTTTCCAAAAGCCGAAACATATATTTTCAGATCCACCAGGTTCATCTTAAGGCAAAAATCAGCCAACATCAACTTAATGCAAAAACAAGCCAAATTTCGAAATTCAAACACCGATATGTTCCCCAATTTGAAATAATGAATCAAAAAAACTACTCTCATTTATCTTGCTTGTCATTTAGATAATAAAATTTCTTTACTGGTGCCTCTAATATATCTGGTTCGAAAATTATTCAGTTGTTATTGATTTCCCACAAATTTTGAAAATGTCACTCGATGGCTTTTTGAATGCGTTTGAAGTTGAAAAGTTCGAAAATCTGGGGGAAATGAAAATTCCGCCATAAGCTCCCGGAAGATTGAAAAATATGGTAGATCTATTCGGGAGATTCCAGATTAATGTTTGATATCAAGATTTTAAAATTTAAAATTGAAGAATTAGATTTCAAAATTCTTAAATTTTCCACCCTCTTAAATCCACCGACTCTGATTAATTAGTGTAACCATTTTATTCATACTTGGTTGGTTTTTTGTGATTTCAAGCTGTTTATTAAGGTTGAGAAAATGATTCCTATCAAGTTTTATGCCTTCTTTTCCCCTCGCCAAACAAGGGTGGTTCGAAATAAGAAAAATAAGTCATATGTAAGAATTCTATTAAAGTTTTAATTTTTGATTTAGACTTTTTTGTGTAGTCTTTCTCAAACGGAAAATGATTTTGGAAAGTTTTCAATCTTGATATATAAAAAGCAATGGAAGATTCAAATTGGGTTAAATTCTCAAAAAGTAAGGAAAAAAGCTCAAAATTGAAACATTGTAAAAATTTTTACAAAATTTCTCAGTGTATAGTTTGTTTTTTTTTAGAAAATGATTGTAAAAAGAGACGTTTCTTTTTTTCATTTTGTGTAGTAATGGAATTTTTATCCCTTTCTTATTCTTCATGAGAAGGGGAAAGCTGAAAATTTTTCATAATCATTTTTTGGTGAAAGAGAGACTTTACTTTGAAAAACTTTCAATATTTAATGGTTATTTCAAATTAGAAAAAAAATTCAACAAAAATTGAAAAAAGGACTTCATTTTATATAAATTAATTTTTGTTTTCTTATACCTAGATTTTTTTTCCATAACAAAGGGTCAAGCCATTGTAGTTTCCATGCCAGCCACATACTTTTACGAGTAATTTCAAATGGCCTTGCAGAGGGTATTCCAGCGTGAAGTGATCAAGTTACCATGTCCTCAGATTTTTGAATTTTTCACGCAACATTGTTGAATGTTGAGTGGATATGTTTGAAAAGAACTGTAGTCTAGAATCCTTCCCTCACCGTCTTTCTGTCGGAATAGCGAAACACAAATTTTGAATGTACCAGAAATGTATGGGAGAAATATGAATTTTGGGTGTGTATCTACATGAATTTTTTCATAATTTTGCTCTCTAAAAGGCTGAAAATATTGACAAAAGAAACTTGAAATTGCCATATCTCCATTCTCCAAACCTAAACTTTAGTAAAAAAAAAAAAAACTTTTCTTAAGTACGTGTTTCAGTGAATACTTTATGAAGAAAATTTTGACAAATTTTTTGATCAGTGAGCCATCCTAAAAGATCCAAAATATTTCAAAATGCATTGACATGGATATGTTTTAGGGGGGAGGGGGAGGTCAATCCTAAAATTGTGTCTATTATTTTTTTGCATTTTTCGTGTCCGTAAAAACCGTCACGAAATTCCTTGACGATGACTTTCAGATATTTTGTCAGACTTTTTTGAACTTGGAAAAATTTTCAGATTTTCATTGACATTTTGAACTTAGAAAATTTCAAAATTGTTGCTGACTATCAAATATTTTGTCAGACAATTCAGATTTTTGCAACTTGAAAAATTGATTTTCAGACATTACATATGTCAGACTTTTTTGCGCTTAAAAATTTTTTGAGAACTCAAATCAATTGACTTTTTGAAGTTAAAAAATTTCAGAGATAATGCTGACTTTTAGATATTTTGTCTGACAAACATTTAGATTTTTTTCAACTTAAAAAAATTACTTTCAGACATTTTGTCAGATTGTTTTGGACTTGGGAAATTTTAAGAACTCTAATTAATTTTTGGGTTTGAAAAATTTTAAGAAAGTTCAAATCAGACATTTTGTCTGACAGCTTTTTACCTAAGACTGCATTTTAGATATTTTGTCGGACTTTTTTGAATTTTAAAAATTTTCCAGATTTCTACCAACTTTTTGTACTTGGAATTTGATTTCAAAAATTTTTCAAAAAAATTCCATTACGAAATTCGCTTACGAAAATCTGTTGAAATAACTTTTTGATATTTTGTCTGACCTTTTATGAGCTTGAAAAATTTTTCAAAATTTGAAGGACTTTTTAGACTTGGAAAATTTTAAGAAAATTTCAAATATCACCACTTTATGGACTTGAAAAATTCAGTGAGTAAAAGCGTATCCTGTGTTTTATAGTTTTATGGGTAATATGGAAATTAGGGGAGGGGATGGGACTTTTTGTTAGACTTATGAAAACTTATGAATTTTAAAAAGACATATCCATGTACCAATTTTATTTCAAAACAACGACCAATCAATACGAAATATGAATAGAAGTGAAGTTGTTCAGCGTAAAATTTTGTACTAGAATACGTGAATAAAAATAGAAAAGCTAAGACACATTATTTCAGGATTATGATCTTATGCACGTAAATATTGGGGTGGAGTGAAAAAAAACATACCTTGAATTTTGACTAAATTCAAAGGGGGACCCTCCTTGCTCACTGATTTCGAAATTGGATAGCACTTATTGCTCTTTATACCAGGGGGTTAAAAATTTGAAGATCGCTTAAAAATCGAGATTTTCGAGTTACAAAAAATAAACTACCCTTCCCTTGTTACCAAAATCAGACCTTAACAGTTCATAATTGATGCAGAAGAATTATTTTGATTAAAAAATGGAAAATTTTTCATTGCAGTCTTGCCAACTTTCGATTTCCGTAAAAATAGATTTTCATCATGAAAAATTAAGAAATTATAATTTCTCCCAAAAATCGAAAGTTTGCAAAACTGCAATAAAAAATTTTCCATTTTCAATCAAAATAATTTTTCTGCATCAATTATGAACTTATAAGAGGGCTTTGGAGAAAAGCTTCAATTTCTTAACTTATTTTAAAAATCAAAATATACAATTTTTTCAAAAAAATGGAAATGTTCTTTGGCTAAACTTCTTACCTCTTTTTCTGATACAAAATTTCACGCTGACCAACTTTACTTCTATTTATTTTTAAGTTAGTTCGCGGTTTGAGTATTTAAAAAGAGGGGAAAAACTTCTTATTAATAACTTTGAAAATGCATTTTTAGTTTTTTTCTGAAAATTTTTTAATGTTTGAAGCTATTAGAATTTCGCAATTGTCTTTCAGGTAAAATGACTCAAATAATGTTCTAATAACATCCTTGTTATAACTGCAACCCAACTTTGTCAGTAATTCAGTTGATACCTACCTGGTTACCTACTTCGTGAATTCTTCACCTAAACTCACAGACTTCCTAAACCCTTCTCTAATAAACGAAAAACTTATTTTGTTGGCGAACCAACATACGATAAAAGCCAAGTCTAAATACGCGTAACACTCCCACATCATACACACATCCTGCAATTGTTTTCTCGAACCATTCATCCTTAAATGACAAACTGACTGTGTAATGTTAAAAGGGGGGTATCTACGTAAAACAATACATTAGGTGCATGAAACACCCTGGTACAAATACGAATTTAATTTAATCAGGGTTGTTGAATTTCATTTTCACTACAGACCAATTTCGTAAATAGTATCTTGATAAATGATAAGTGTAGGTCCAAGTATCATACCTACTCAAATACATAGACCAGCGATTCGAGTTTTTCTCCATTATCTTGATATTTTTCGATAAGATTATACGAAATATGAAGGTTTTCTTTTTTTGCCCAAATATTACTTATCTGATTATAATATTTTGAATGGTGACATAAAGATGGAAAACATATACGTCTGCGGTGTGTTATGGTAAACGACATAAGGTGCGTTCAAAGGTGATGCTTCTGCTGCTAAGGTATAATTATCATGATAATTTTATCGCCATTGTCTTTGGTAGTATAACGAAAACAAAAGCAAAGCCACGAGCATAATATTCCTTTTTTAGAAAATTACCCAATGATATTATTTTTTTTTTATACAAATACTTACTAGCGAGTGGCTTTCAACTTAGCTATATATTGAGAAAGTATAAGTACTATATTGTCCTACATACCAAAAAGTATCTTAACAATAGGTTAAAATAATTCTGCGATATTTGCATATCGCATGAACATACTCGTACGTATACATACATGCAAATATACGATACATCATCTCGTTTAAACAAACCATACGTTATATTTGTAAAATCATGATTAAACTCGGTACATATTACCAATCGTTTGACCAGCCAATTCTTCAACACGAGTAAAATTTCTCTGTATGATTTATACGGCCGAGTACGTACGAAGGAGAAATGATTTTCATGAATGACAATTTGTTGGGGCAAAAAATCAATTATAATGCCGAAAACGAAATGATTACAGAATGGATTGGTGTAGAAAACTATACAGGTGAATGCGATGATGTTATAAATGGGTTTAAATTTGATCATGACTCGATGATGTATGCCATATCGCTTTGATCATTTCCGCTCAATTCGTGTAATCGAGGAAGTGAATGGCGGTGGATTGAAATTTGAAAAATAACTTAATGAAAATTATTCGCAGTCGATAACTTACCGACTGGGAATTTCTCGCTGGTTAGCTCGATACAGACTTAATCGTCGTCGTATTTCTTAAAGCACAAATCCATAAACGAATAGTCGAGCTGACTATTTTTATGCAATTTTACGATTTTATGCGACTACCTATTTGTATTATATAGTCAAAGGCGTGAAATGATCGTAATAAAATATTATTAATAACATGTGACTTGCCAATGAGCAAATTCAAAACCATAAAGTGACTCGGAGTCGAGCAACATAACTTTTTTTACGTTACAGTGCCCAACGTCGTTTTCAATGCCTTCGCCATTCACCCCGAGCATGCTCTTTGCTTCGCTTCGCATCGCGACCCAACAAATATTGTGGGGTATTGTGAATGGTGTCGATTCCGGTGCTAAAATTCTGTCTGGTATAACTTTTTCAAACATTGCAGTTCGGTTATCAGCTCGATTAGAAGTGCGACACTTGAGCAAATCGCGTTAAAAATCGAACGTTTGGGTTTCTTCGGTGCCACTGATATGTTTGCCCAATGATACACAATTAAGTAATTCTTTTGATGATACGTGTGGTTCGAGTATGGTAGATATATTACGCTGCAAAAAGGTAAAAAAAAACAAACTGTTGATTTTGATAACAGTTATACGTATATATTGATAAAATTCGTGCTGCTTAAGGAACTTTTATACGTTAGATGTTGCAGGTGCGATACATTTTCGAGTGTTTTTTCAATAGATTATTACGTATAAGTGGGGGATGATGTTCGTATCGTGTGTACTTAACCAAACATTTATATGCGTAAAAATGGAACACGATTTGATATAATACATCTATCTATATATCGTAATAATAAAAAATTTATGCTCGAAACAAAACAACGCGGAAAACTTTTCGTTTAAAATATTACCTTACGTGTATTTTGCATCTCAAGCACGTTAAGTATAAACCGTCTGTATCGCAGTTGGAAAGTGCGACACGATCGTAAATAATTTTCACATAATCAATATACCTAATAAGCGTATAATGTGCATCAAACGTACGTACTTTTCACATTTTCATTAATACTTAACTTACCTACTTGGTATTTATTTAAAAGCGAGCTAGATTTATAAAATAAATTGCGAGCAATACCGAACTGTATGAATTTTGCACGTGACTTTTAAGACCTTCGATTATAACTTGAGAAAAATCTTTCCAACTGTAACACAATTTGAAATTAAAATGTAAATTAATATCGTGGTGAATTTAATATCGATTTGAATTATCGTCTGTTGTTCGATATCGTATGTAATTGATTAGGAGTATATTTTTTTAATCGCATGCAACATTTTTTCACGTGAAAGTGAATTTTATTTTGCCGCGCTGTCTTGGGAATTAAAAGATAGGTACTGTGTAAGTCATACCCACTCTTGAGAATTTTCAATTGCATGGTATCGCTCGAAATTGATTTTTAAATTGGATAATTAAAAATAGGTCGCGTGAGATTACTTGGTTCGTCATTTAATTATGCGACTTTAATTAACTTATAGAGTTGCTATCTGAAGGACTACGTCGGTGAAGATTTATCGAATGTTTGTTTCTTATTACGTACCTACGTAATGTGCGTTACTATCGGGGATGATTCTTATTTAAACTTGGTGAAACGTTTAAATCGGGTTTTTTAACCCCACTAAGTCCACTTTTTTTTCGAAAATAGTGTTTTTAAGAAATCGGTTCAGTTTACGTAGTTTCAAAAAAGAGTCATAGAAAAGTCATGGACTATGAAAAAAAATTCGAAGGCATAGAAAAGTCATGGATTTTACTGTTGAAGTGATGGATTTTTTACTTTTTATTGGTAAAAATTCAGATTGGGTTATAATCAATTAAAAAAATTTTTTCGTGTTGTTTTTTTTAAAAAAAATGTCTTTATTGAATTTTTTTTCTCGTTACTAATGACAGGGTGTCTAACAGGTGAAAGTGCTGAAAAGGTCCTCCGTTTTACAAAGTGCTGCCAAAAGTCGGAAAAGTACTGTAAAAATACTGAATAAGAATTTAGCTCAAAAGTAGATCTTTTTATGTATCTACTTATACCTACTTTAAAATGCATTTAAAATTTTTTTTTCAATCAGTCATAGGTTATTCTAATGGGCAGTTGTTCCATGTTTGGGTGGTTCTAAAAGTAAATTTGGACAGCAAGTAGTTGAAAAATGTACGCATACCTACCCGGCTGTCAGTTCAGAAAATTGAAAAGTGTTTTTTTTAACAAACAATATGAACCACAAACAATGCTTTTACGATGAGTAATTCCGCGAAAAAGACAGATTTTTCCGATCGATCGACCCGAAATGCCGACAGATTGACTTTTTGGATTTGTAAATTCCATCACGCTGACTTTTAGACATTTTGTCAGAATTTTTGGACTTGAAAAATTTTTCAGATTTCCACTGGCTTTTTTTGTTCATTTTTCGTGTCCGTAAAGACTGTCACGAAATTCTTTGAAGATGAGTTTTAGACATTTTGCCAGACTTTTTTGGACTTGGAAAAATTTTCAGATTTCAATTGACTTTTTGAACTTATAAAATTTCAGAAATAATGCTGACTTGTAGACATTTTGTCAGACCAATAACTTAAACTTTTTGAATTAAGACAATTTCAGAAATAAGGGTAACTTTCCAATATTTTGTCAGACAAACTTTTTGGATTTGAAAAATTCCAACTTAATGGACTGGAAAAATTTCAAGAAAGTTCAGATTAGACTTTTCTGAACTGGAAAACTTTTCAGATTCCATTGACTTTTTGAATTTAAAAAATTTCAGAGATAATGCTGACTTTTAGACATTTTGTTAGAAAAATAATTTAGATTTTCTAAAAATAAATTAATTGAATTTTGGACACTTTGTCAGACTTTTTTGGACTTGGAAAAGTTTTCAGATTTCCAAAAACCTGCTGGGACTTTTTGTTAAACTTTTGAGAACTTTTGAATTTAAGAAGACATATCCATGTACCAATATGTCCGCTTGAAGAGTGGATCCATCTCCCTTTTTTGTTTTCTAATAGGACTGTTTTTTCCAGGTCTGCCTTTTGTAGGGATGTTTTTCTAGGGCTGTATTTTTTAAGACAATCTTGTCTTTTCTAGGTTCTAAAAATTTCTTAGGATAACCTATGCATCAGTTATTCAATGTATTTTTATGTAAAAATTTTCGTCCTTATTTCGCTGGGGTTCAATAATTTCCTTTTTTGGAACGCAATAATGATGAACATTTTTTTATAATTTTTGGTGCATAAAATAACATTTTTTCGCGCCACTCCTTTACTGCGAATGATTGTCCGACTACGCTATTAATGAATTTCACTCATTCCATAATTTCGATTTGTTCTCTCAAATTTGAAAATTTATGAATCTCGATGCTTAATTCATTAAGGACCGAGGTCCAAAAATTTTCAACTTCAGGACAGAAAAAAATCAAAATTTTGTAATTTCTAAAACTTTTTTTCAATTTTTTTTTGACATTTTCTTCACTTTTTTGTAATTAAAAATAAAATCGATCTTCCGGTTTTGTCTTTATTAGCAGGAAACTGTGTTTACTTTAAATGCCCCCTCTCTTCCTTAGATGAATTGTAAGAATGCTTCAAATTGATTCAAATTGAAAATTATAAAATTTTTCTTAATTTCTCTTGATAATTTTTTTTCTAAAATTCTGAAACCATTTTCATCCTTGCCTCTTTCAAAAATATAAGAAAAATCAAATTTGTAACTTAGACTGGTAAAAAAGATCTATACCTCTATTGTTAAAGAAATTGAAAATTTTTCCAATGTATTTCTGAAAAAAAAAACTCACTACCCAGATTTCTTCATTCCAACTTGATTTTTATGATTAATGGTTTTCATGGGTAGCGTGACTTGCCTTCTCATCATGACAGAATTGCATTTTCACTTGGAAGGATTTGGTTTGGATGGGATTTAATCAATTTGAGATATCTTTGATAAAGCTAAAAATCTGCGGGTTGTTTCATTTAAAAAAAGCGTATCTTCGTGTATCAAAACCGCCTAAAAAAATATGAAAGTTCTTTTTACTCGTACCAGTCAAAATTACATAATGTATTTTTCATGAAATAACAAGTCCCTCAATTCCCATGCAAAATAGATGAAAAATTTTCTTGGTTGATTTCTTTTCAAAAGAGAATTGGTCGAAAAGTCATTGGGGAACTTTTAAAAGATCAAAATTATACCAATTTTTATCATATTTTTTCAATTTTTTGGGAACTTGTATCAAAATGAAACTCATTTTTCTCTAATGTAGAGAAGCTGAAATTAATTCAAGGTTATTTTCCCTTGAAAGAAGCTATATTAAAGATTTTGATTGAAAAGTTGGGAGATTTGAAACATTTTTTAATAATATTCTTTATTGATTTTTAAAAAATTCAAGCCAAATTAAAATCCCCCTGCACCTTATTGATGAAATTTCATAAACGAATATATCAAGTTGAACCTCTCCAAAGAATAGTTCGAGAATTATGCTGTGAACGAATGTTACGAAAACAGTCTGTAACCAAAAATATTAGTATAGGTAGTGAAATTTTCCAACTGTTTTTTTAATGCAAAATTTTCAAACAATTTCAAAGCAAAACAAGGAAATAAAAAAAAAACTCGATTTCGATTTACTACTCGCACATACAACCGCGTCGCGTCGACGACTCGGAAATATCCAATCACCTACTCTCTGCGACCGTCTACTGCGATAATATACTCGCGTTAATAAAGTTGCATACTTTGCGCCGTAAAAATGACTTCTGAGCCGGCACCGCATTCGTACGTATTATGCATATGCAAATTACGTACTTGTCGGTAGTTAACCGAAGTACGTATTTCGTACGTGAACGTTGGAAAAAATTCCCACCCTAATTTACGATTGGAAATTCAAACACATGGACTCGATTAACATTGAGCTTTGTGCAAGTGACGAACATAAATCATAAGTAAAAAAAAAACAGCGTGCTGGCGTCAGGTTGTTAGCGTTTGTTAAATGAAAACAATACTTTTTAAACAAATTGTAAAAGTAAGAAATAAAATTAAAACGGATGAACTATATCCAGAAAACTGATTTCCATATTTTCTCACGACAAAATGTGCGGAGAAATTGTAACCTTGCGACCTTTCGACACTTTGAGGAAAGGAAAAAAATCGGATGCAAAAATAACAAATACAATTAAACCAGCTTGCGGCCTTTCACAATGTATCAGTTTTATTATAGGCGATTGTCCATGTTGTAAAATTAATGGTCGTCATTGGAATTAGTTTGTACGAATTGCTGTAGATAAGTTACATATGGGAGAAGTTTTTTTTAGTATAATGTTGTCCCTTGGGTAGGAAATTATAAATTTGAACGAAAAAAATATCCATTCATATCGCATATGTTATTGCTTTTAATATTTGCTGTGAAATTAAATGAAAAAATATTGCAACAGAATAGAATGATGAACTTGTGTATGGGGTTTTTTTGACGACTTCGATGATTTAGAAGGTTTATTTATTTTTATTTATTTTTTTGAATTATGCGTTACATGCGATGTTACCTATATAAAGGAGAGTTCAAAGACGATTACAAAGTGTATATGATGAACTCTACATTGAAATAAAATTTTCGTATGGAAACTTGACAGCTGTATAAATAAGCGTCCCATTTACGCTTCTGACGATTGCGTAACTGGAAATTATTCTCAAGTTGAATATTCGGTTAAACTCGTATGTTTAGGTTGTGGTACCTACTCGAGTACTATATTTGATGTTTTCAAGACGATTGCGACGACAATAGGTAACACGTATGTATAGTTCGGCTATTACAACCGGAACGGGTATTTCCTTCAATCGTAACAATGAATGCTAATCAGTCTATTGCTATTCGTATTCTGGACACATTTCCTTTCGCTAGTGTGACTTATATTCGATTCCATCGTCGAATCTGGGCACCATGTTCACACTACACTGAAAACAACCCTATCTTTCAGCTTAATCTTGTGCTGGATAAAGCGTTGGGTTGAATGCCGAAATCTTTAATAAATGCTAAGGATGGAATTTTCGAGTGATTTGTGTTACGTTGTTATTGTTTTTCATTGAGAGAATTTAAGACGTAGGTATTAGCAGCGAATTCGTGTTAAGAATTTGGGATTTTCCAAGTGCATATACATCCGTTATATGTACTTACACACGCTTAATTTTATTTCGTGTGCAAAAGGTCATTGTCAATGTGAGAAGATTTCGGCCAGTAGCGTGAAATTTCATCATTTTTTCCAACATTTCAATCGTCATGGGGAGCCATGAGGCACTGATTTCAAGCATTAATTTTTTTAACGTTTATGAATTGAAATATGTACTCATTAGACCTCTCTTTCTTGCACTATAGTTGTACAAAAGTCATTTCGGTAATGTTGCAAATTGCATGATTTATCAGTAGAGACATTTTAACGCGACTTTGATGAAATGGTTTGAAAATGCATAAAAATCAATAATAGACATTCTTCAAAGTACATCGATCAGTGTGATCTTGGAGGAAAAATGGCATAAAATTAACCTTAAATTAGGGGGTGGGGAGTTACAATTTTTTTTAATTGATTGCATATAGTAGTCAAGCTGTCTTTTTCAAGACTTTTTTATGATATGATATTTTTTTTTTGAGTTGAAGAAAATATGAAAAAAATTGAGAAATTCGATTTTGTTTGCTTTCTTTTGCAACATATTTTATTTTTGAAAAATAAAAAGAGTAGAGTTTTCACAGGAAAAAAAATATTTTTTACATTTCATTTTGGTGGCTCGGTTTTGTGAAAAATATAATAAATTTTTTAGAAAAAAAAAGTAAAAAGTAAAAATTTATGAAAAATACTTTTTTTTTCATGGCCCATTTTCAGAAAAACTATCCAATCTACGAGGTTCTTTATTTTACTGTTTTATTCGGGCGTGTGTGACGACTGAACTTTAACAAGAGGATTTTGCAAAATTCCAACTTCAACTCAATAACTATTCAGTTTTTTTTCCTAAATTTTCCTAATAATGTTTCCAGTTAACTCAAAAGAAATCGTCAACAAAGTAACATTTTGCAAAATCCTCTCGTTAAATTTTATTCCATACACACCTGAATAGAACAGTTAAAAAAAGAACCTCGCAGGTTGCATATTTTTTCTGATTACGAGGCATAAATAAAATAATACTTCTAATTTCGCGCAAATTATTGCGTTTCAATTCCAAAAAATCGATCAATATTTTTTGCAAAATGGTGCCATTAAAATGAAATATAGAAAATATTTTCATTCTGTGCTACTCTATGCATTTGGTACTTATAATCACAATTTAAAATATTTTGAAAAAAAAAGAAAATACCTACCTACAGCAAATTTCTAAATTTTTTGAAAATTTTCTGGAATCCCCCCTCCCCCTTAAATTTACTTCCTCTTATCACCAGCGTTTTCTAAATTTTGTAATTCGAAAAAGATCGTTTTAAAATTTCTGTCAATTATAAATCGATAAAAAAACGACAAATATCGAGCAATTTCCTATTCGATCAAAACTCGACAATACAATTCAACTCGAGATGGTTTGTCAGGAAGAGAACCTTGTCAACTCGTCACCTCCGATCAAGTTGAAATTTGGATCACTGGACGAGAATGTCACCCTGACCCCATATTCAAATTTTGAGCTGTCGAGGTTGATTTTTCGATTTTTGGCAAATTTTTTTCAAAAATAGTAAAAAGTTTTGAGTGTTTAATTTCAAGAAATCACTTTTCCCCTGAAATTTCATAATTTTATGATTTTATCATAAATTTAGGTTTTTCTCGAAATTAAACACTCATAACTTTTGATTCAAGCAAGATGGAAAGCTGGGGTTTGCACCATTGGAAAGGGCAGCTAAAAATTATGAGTTGACATGAAACTTTTTCTAAACTTTTTGTAAAATTGGAAAAAATTTGAAATTTTTTTGTTTTTTTGAATATTTTATTAGTGATTGGGGGTTCCCCAGCAACTATCCCAAAAAACTTTTGCATGAAGAAAACTAGAACGAATGCTCCTTTCAATGATGCAAACCGCAAACCTCTACCTATCACAATTAAAATTTTATAAGAAATCAAAAATGATGAATGAGATTGGAAAAAAAACATTTTTAATGAACATAACTTTGCCCCTTCAATTCTGAGGGAAGGCAAAGATACCTACTTGTACTCAGGATGGGTTGCCTACTTATCCGGTGGAAGGATATATTTCAGCTATGAGACACCTTGTATAGGTACATCGATTTTCAGATCTTTATCTCAGAATTTACTTTACAGAATTACAGTGGTGCCGGTCGTTCGAGTTGTTTCGTTTTCGTTCGGGTCGGAGAAGTCGAAGGGTGGAACGACCGTTCCACTAGATTAGCAATGATATGCTTTTACAATGGCCAAACCTGCAAAAAACGTCACGAAATGCTGTCACGCTGACTTTTTTTGGACTTGGAAAAATTTTCAGATTTCCACAGACTTCTTGGACTTGGGAAATTTTACAGATCTTGCTGATTTTTAGGCCTTTTTTTCTAAAACAAACACTTTAGACTTCTTGGGGTTGGAAAATTTCAGAGATGACACTGATTTTTAACCTGACTTTTTTCACTTTGAAAATTTTTTGAAATTACACTAACTTTCTGATATTTTGTCAGACAGACTTCTTGTATGTTAAAAATTTGAGAGATCAGGCTGACTTTCAGATATTGAAGGTACTTGAAAAAATGTTCAGATTTCAAATGATTTTTTGATTTCAAAATTTTTCAGAAATTCTGACTTTTCCGATTTTGAAAAATTTTATGAAGTGGTCAATTGATTTTGAACTTGGGGAAAAATTTAGATTGTTTTAAAATTTGGTTTTTAGACATTTAACGATACATGATAAGATTGTATTTGACTCCTTGAACTTGCAATTAGATAAAATCAGACATCACGTATGTCAAAGCGCAATGTGCACTTTAGTTTATACTTTTATGGAGTATGGAAATAACGAGGGGGGTCGGGGAAGCCTTTTTTTTGTAAAAAATTGATATACTCATATTAATGGGCTAGTCAGTGAGCCAAATTTCAGCTTGATTGGAGGTGACAAATTGACGAGATTCCTTTTGTAAAGAAAGCTTTATTGAGAATCGTAATTTAAAACATTTTTTTAAAATTTTGTTTGTAACTTAGGATCCTTGGAGAGTCCTTATATTATTTCACTTGTAGGACTGAAATTTGATAGGAATTATTTTCTCCGCAAAAAACAAACAAATAGTAAGAAGAGAGGAGAAATGAGACCGGAAAAATTGAAAAAAAAATTATCATAAAGTATAAATAAGAATCACCTTAATTAAATCTAGCCTTTTAAAAAAAAAAATAATTTGATTTCAGGTCCCCGAAAAAGAATCTTCCATAATCGCAGAAGAAAATGCAGTTGATTCGTGGGATTCCATCGTAGCAGATTTCGTTAACGACGATGAAAAATCCGATAATTTCAGCCGTGAGAAATATTCAAGTAAAACCAAAAAAGTGAAGAATTACTTGAAAAAATGTAAAAGCACGGCCCATAATTATATACAAAGAACCGACAGTAGTTCTTCGGTTAAAGTTCGTAAAGCTGTCGAAGAACGCGTACCTCACACATCGTGGTACGTCAGCGACGAATTTTATTCGGACGAAGAAGCCAAAAACCATGTAACCATGGTTCAAATGACAGATGCGGCCAATAACACCGTGCAAGTAGACGAGTGCGATAATGTAGCCTCGGTACATTTGGCAAATGTCGAAAACGATTGCAATCCAGTGGTATCGAGCGGAATGCAAAACGACGTGCAGAATAATAATGTGCTGATGTGTGGGAACGATGAAAATTTCGTCGAAAACGATCTGGCAGATTTTAATATGTGCATGGGAAAATATTCTAGTCAGCATTTAAACGATTTTCAGGTAATGTGATAATTGATTTTAGAACTAAAACTTGGTAGTTAGGTACCTATTTATTTACGTATTACATAACCAAGTAGTAAAATATGAAATGTCGTTTGGTTACCATTCAAACAATTAATCTCGTTCGTGGTTCGCGTGTCATCTTGCCATTTAATATTGTTATAAGCACGAATATAAATATATTTTATATTTTATTCGTATATCTGCGTAGAAAAAAATCCCTGTAATGACTTGTAATCATGAATCCAGCAGTCGGTATTCCTTCTTCTATTACTTTGTTTAACTGCCAATTCGAAACTGTTCATTATTCAATATACGAAGGTCTAAGTTTACAAAACGCTACGAACGAATTACCGCCTATGTAAGTTGTTACCAGTTTTTGGCATAAAAAAGTCATTCTTGTCTTTAGTTTGGAAAATCGCACCCATTTATGTACATTGTATTTGAAAATACCTAAGTACATTTGGTTTTGAAACAAAATTAATATTTTATCACGCTCTAGTATCCTAAAAATATTTCAGTTCGTTATCATATCGTATACATTACTGGACCTTGATCAAAGTAAATACTTACAAGTTAAAAAAGTTGTGTTGAGAAATACACAAGACACTCCTGTATACAGAGCACGTTTTCCCATAATCATAAATTAATAAAGAACGCCGTGTGAATTGTCACCCGTGTAAATAGAAAATTTTTACTGAGTCGAGTAAACAAATACACCCAGGTTTATGCAAAACATCGATAAAGTAGGTAAAACGTCCAACTTGAACCAAATATCATCGATTTATCACATTTTTAGTATCCTTAGTAGATTTCTGTCTGCATCTTTGCGAATAAGATAATATAAGAGTATCGAATAAAAAATGTGTGTTTTTTCCTTCACTTATCGTAATAAACTTAATAAATGTGATAATTTTTGAACATTTGTTATAAAGGGCGGCTTCTTTGTTCAATCGCGGTGTAGGTTTCTATTATAAACGTATCTGGGGAGAAATTTAGCATCTCGGTGGTTTATTCGATTACCCATGAAGGTGGTCCATCGTTTCTCCCTATATCTGTCACATGAATAATTATTAGCCGGTATTAGTAACGTACCCCATACTGATATTATACCTGAACCCTCTACAGAATTAAAATAAGTAGGTAGTTTACCAATATCGTCGGAGCAGTTTCTTAATAAATAAAAATTTTATAAATGTTTATTTCAAAATAAAAACCAATTTCTTATATTTATGAATCAAATGTATCGCGGAAAGTAACTGCAGGTGTTCTGGTTCGGTGAGATGTTATAGAATTGTCAATGTGTGGGTTAAGAATGATCGGGCGAAAAATGGATAAGATTTTCTTATCAGTTTAGATGATCATTGGTTAGAAAATACACAAAACTAATGTACTTGTTGGTCAGTGGTCATTTTCGAGTTGAAATGGTAGATGTTCAGATGTTCGTGTCGATTTCCATGGGGTTTGGTGGTATTTGAATAACTTGAAAAATTGAGAGAACTGAAAAAAATCTATCTAAGAAAGGTGAAATATGAATTGAGGAGAGAGGAGGTCGATATGGAGATTCATGGTTTGAGTAGTTTTGTTTTTAAAATAACGTACTTTAAAAAATTTGTTTGAAGAATTTGTTAAAAATTGAAAAATTGACTTGGGCAGCTAAAATTTTGCTTGTGAGGGGCTTTTGGTTTTTCATGTTTTTTTTATTTTTTTTTTCTAAAATCGAAGTTGCGTTGAATTCGGAACCGAAAGGTTAAAGAGGTTCCCATTTATTTTTCATTTATGGTTAATTAAAGTTCATGTTGAAGTTTCAATTATTAATTCAGTTATTTTATCATCTTTAATATTAAAAATTGGTAGTTTTATATTAATTCGTTTAATAATAATTTTAAATTTGAATTTTATAAATTTAAATTTATTAATTTTAAGAATTAGTTTTTATGGAATAATTATTATTAGATGTTTAAATTTTTTAAATTTCGTAACGATTTCAATTAACATTTTCGTCGAATCAATTTTTTCAATTTTTTTTTAAAATGTAAAACAAGAAAAAAGTTTGATAGGAGAAAGCTTGAAAATTGCCCTTATGGTATTTTTGAGTAAAAATATAAAATACCTACATCAACACCAATCCAATAAAAAAAGTAGACCTTCCTGGTTAGTTCTGTTTCCATACTATGTGCCTACTTATGAAAGTGTTAAACATAGGATAAGCTTTTACTACCTATGTCTTAGTTCATTAGTTCCAACGGAAAAAAAAGTCTAACAAAATATTGAAAAATAAGATAAAAATTGATTACATTTTACATTTTTTATCCGATTTTTCAATATTTTGTTCGACTTTTAAACACTGACATTTTTTTAAAAAAATCAATCGCTAATAATATTAAGTCTAATAAAATGTTATAATGTCTGACAAAAAAGTCAAGAATTTTCGAAAATTTTCCAGTTCAAAAAATCAGTCGATTAGTGAAATATACATATAAGTTATCAAAAGCTTAACAAAATATGGAAAAGTTGAATGAACAGCCGTCATTTTTCATTAAAAATTCGGATAAAACGTGTGACAAAAATTTGGACAAAAAACAGACCCGAAAATTGGACCAAATTTTCAAATTGACCCCCAGCTATAAGACATATCCGTGTCAAAATTAGTTTTTTCAACTTTTTCAAGTCCAAACAGTCAAGTTGATTCAAAACAATTTTTGTCTGAGAGACGATAAATAAATAAAAACAAATAATTAGAGCAAAAATTGATAATACACAAAGAAGAACAACGAATAATAATTAAATTAGAGCTATAATTCGTTGTTCTTCTTTGTGTATTATCAATTTTTGTCTGACAAAATGTCCAAAAGTCAGCATAATTTCTGAATGCTGCTTGACATAACCTAGTCCAAAAAGTTTAATGTCCGACAAAATGTCCAAGTCAGCATGATTTCTGAATTTTTCCAAACCCAAAAAGTTGTTTGAAATCTCAAAAAAAAAATTCCAAAAAAGTCTGCTAAAATGTCTATAGAAAATGGTTTCAAAAGTTTCAAAAATATTTTTTGAAAAAATTTCAATATTTTTCTTTTTGTATTTTAAAAATTTTTTTTGACCTCACTGCCTTCAAATTACAATAACTCGATCAATTTTGAGTTTAGCGACCTGGAACCACTTCAATTGGATTTCTGAGTTTTTTTTTTTTTTTTTTATATATAAAATTAAATGAGCCAAAAAAGTTAAAAACGATTTTTTGGTCGGATGGTCCCTTTTATTAAACACCATCACATATTATCAATTAAAGTTTTTAAAATTTTCCTTTGTCTGTTGCTCTAACAAAGTATTCATAATTATACTACTGCAATTTAGTAGGAGGTATATTAGGTATCACTTACCTATTTAAATTAATTTTGTTTTTTGTTTTTTCACAGTGCCATACAAATTTGTCAGATCTGGTAGACATGTACATTGGACCATATTATAAGAATTATTCACTAACCCGTAAAACCCTAATTCGCCAGGCCAGAGATCAATTCATTTGCGTTTACCACAGTGACGTGGTAAAATTTCAGCATGAATTTTGTATACCTGTCTCACTCCTGCTACAGGATATCTACAAAAGAGCCAAAATTCACGTAAGTACCTGCCAAACAACATATAAAACTTTTTAAAGAATAATTAACATATTACTTTACGTTAATTATACTTCGGCTTGCCTTCGAGTGATTAAATATTTCTCCAATTTCTGATGAGAAATTGTTCGTATGCGAGGGCGTTACTTTTTAGAGCATATATCGTGCGTTTTGAATCGAATCGTAATTTCGGTCTGATTAATAGTCGTAATATCGATATATTACATGTACTTATGTATCTACTTCGTGTACCCACTTCATTTGCCTCTCTCATATACAACATTTATGATTTAACAAAGCTAATTCCTCGTTCATAATCTTGATTTTTCAATTTTATCCATTCTTGTTATAGGGAACTGTAAGTGTGTTCACATAAAATTAACTGAATCCGCATTGGTACCTCAACCTCTGCCCACGTGTTCACATAGACCTTCTCTTAGATAGTTTTAAAGCCGCCTTGTGTAATTACATGCTGCTTCAAATCGAATGTGGCTTTTTTTTTAGTTGTAAAATTTGATAATGGCTTTTAATTTTGTGGTTTTATTCCGCGCCTGGGTTAGACAGAAGCCGCGATAATTAAAAGGATCGTTTATCAAAGTATAAATCATATAACGAGATTTCTCGACAGCATTTATTTTTCGTTGGCTATTTAACCGCGTAATTGTTTCACGTACCTATAGCTAATACTTGCATAATAGGTACGTATAAAAGGATGGTAAAAGTAAAAGAGATTCTCGCCTCTTGGTTTAAGTAGATGTTCGTTTGTCGTAAACTTTTAATATGTTTACCTAGGTGAAAAATTAAGTAATATCTACTTACTTGGAGGCTATATTGAAACTGAATAGGTGCTTTACCAATTTGGGTTTAGAAAATGAAATTAATCAATCAATTAAAAAGGGCCTAAGCTTACTCATAACTCAGTTTTTTTAGAAACGAATCATTTGCATTCGAAATAGAATGATGATGACGATGGGTCTAAAACTTTTCAAAATTCGCATTTTGTATTGGAAGAATTTCGAAAGGAAAATTTTTGACACGGTTTTAGCATAGAAAAGAAACGGTTTATAAGATGAAAAAGCGCTATAAAATTGAACAGAGACCACAAAAGATATCGAATAAAAGGCATCCGCGTGTTTAAATGAAATAAAGAAGAAAATGCGAAACGCCAGAAGTATACGATTGTACTCGTAATTAAACGACTCGAGTTTTAAAAGCGTATTAATTTGATGCAGATGGTCAACACTGAATTCCTTCTCTCATCGCATGTTTTCGTTTCCTCGAGCATAAAGCCCTGCAGATTCGTCAATAAAATGACAATAAGCAATACGCATACCAGTCAAATGGTCATTGAAATTGATTTTGAAAAAAAATTATACTTGTTGTATCACGTGTGGTTCAACGATCGAGTGATTTATTGATCATCTCGTATCTAGAGTTAATCGCTGAAATTTTAATCTACGGTTCATTAAAAGCGTGCTTATTAGAAGCAGATAATTACTTTCGAACAGATACCGTCCGGAACAGAAAAAAAACTTTATTATGCGCAGATTGCGAATGGGTGCATTTACATGTTCTTTAAATAACTTCTTCCTGTATAGCAACCTTATGTGGTAAATTGATTGGTTTAGCATTCCATTATACAATTTTTGTGTTTCTTCTTGAGATGGTTGTATTTCTGTTAAGATTTCTTTTTCTGAGAATAAATAAGTGCCTATGTTTCTTATGTAAAGTAATGACTAAAAATGAATATTTGATGAAATACGAAAAAATATGAAAGGTCACCTATCAAAAAAATAATTTCAGGTGGTACAATCGCGATCACAAATTGTGACAAATTTTCGAAAAACTCGTCTTATTTTTGAATTAATCAGAATGTTTTTGAAAAATCTGCAAGATAATCTACCTAAATTTTTATCAGAGGAAAAATCGTTTAATCATGGATATGTTTTTGGGCTTTAATCTGGTAAGAAGTATGATTTAAATCATTTGATCGATGATACAAAACACTTTAATATATGTATCGATATTTATCTTTTGAATTCAGTTTAAAGAAGTTCTTATGAAAATTATCTATAAAAAATTGGTAAAAACAAAACCTTCTGCCCATTTTTTTGTAGCCTATGATATGCTTTTGCGATGACTAAACCTGTAAAAAAATGTGGTGAAATTCCGACATGAAATTCCGTCAGCTGACTTTTAGACATTTTGTCAAACTTTTTTGAAATTAGAAAAAAATTTCAGATTTTCACAGACTTTGGAATTGGAAAAATTTAGAGATAATGCTCACTTTTAGAGATTTTGTCAGACAAACAATTTTGACCTTTTGAAGTTGGAAAATTTTAGAAATCAGGGTAACTTCCAGCATTTTGTAAGGCAGACTTCTTGGACTTGGAAAATTTCGGAGATCACGCTCTAGAATGCCTCAAAGTGGGGTAACTTTCGAAAAAAACACTTTTTTTGCCACTTTTGGGTAGTGCCACCATCATGGCGCATCAGGCACACCCCTAAAAAGTTTCGATTTGGGTTTCTACACCTTTCCAAGCCATTAACCTCGAAATTGGATACCATTTTTTCCTACCCATACCAGGGGGTTAAAAAGTTGCAGATTGGTGAAAAATTTAGATTTTTTATTTAAAAAAAAATAAAAAAATACCCTTCACTTGGTACCAAACCCGGGCCCAAATGGCTGTTATTGATCCAAAAAATTATTTCGATTACAAAAATTTAAAAATTTTGTATTGCAGGGTAACCAACTTTCGATTTTTGTAAAAAATTGATTTTCACTATGAAAAATTACAAAATTTTAGTTTTTTTAAAATAAAAATCGGAATTTTCTGCTATAAGTATTTCGACAGAATTTTCGAAATTTTGCAAAATTGTCAAACTTGATACCTTCCAATAATTTAATTTCGAAAAATATGCTAAAAAATTGAAAAAAAATTACCTGCTTGAAATTGCAATTTATCAAAATGAATATTCTCGTTCAAACATTATTTTTTGTTAATTTTTTCCCACTGTTTCGGGGTGTCTATTGGTAGTGAAAGTAGTAAAAGTAGTGAAAAAGTAGCGAATTCTGTCAAAATTTTAATAAAAGGAGGTACCTCGTGAAAAAATCGAAAAATTGAATCGAATTCAACTAAAATTAGGAAATTTTTAGTTTTTGAATGGTTTTTCTGCAAAATTTTGCGCCCTTGCTTGCCTGCACTCGATACATTTGATTAGTTTTTTAATGTCACCTACTTTTTGTTTTTTATTCATTTTTTTTATCTGTAATGTAATGCATATTGTCAGTGGAATATTTAGGGGGTGGGGTCTAGGGCGGTCTGGACCTCCTTGACGACTGAAAAGTTGAAAAAAAATGAAGAAATATCAGTTTTTGAATGTCCTTTTCTTCAAAATTTTCCACCCTCGATTCGCTTGGGCACAATAAGTTCCTTATTTACATGAATTAATAAATGTTTTGTTCAATTTTACTTCCATTTTTCACCCGAAACCTACCCCCCTCCCCCTCACGGCCTCACTACACCCAGGGCCGGTTTTACCAGGTGGGCATTGTGGGCAACTGCCCATGGCGGCAAATTTTTCAGGGC
>FIZU01012701.1:0-29642 GCA_900064475.1 Pseudococcus longispinus | reverse complement strand
CCCGTCCCGTCGCGTAACGGCCCCGTCCCGTCGCGTAACGGCCCCGTCCCGTCGCGTAACGGCCCCGTCCCGTCGCGTAACGGCCCCGTCCCGTCGCGTAACGGCCCCGTTCAGTCGCGTAACGACCCCGTTCCGTCATGTAACGGCCCCGTCTTGTTGCGTATCGATTTTCCCGTCTTGTAACGGCCCTGTCCCGTTGCGTAACGAGTTTCCCGTCATGTAACGTCCCCGTCCCGTCGCGTAACGGCTTTGTCCTGTTGCGTAACGACCCCGTCCTGTCACGTAACTTCCCCTGTCTCGTCGAGTAACGGCCTCATCCATTTGCTTAACGACTTTCCCGTCATGTAACGGTCTCGTTCCGTCATGTAACGGCCTCGTTCCGTCATGTAGCGGCCTCCTCCTGTTGCGTAACGAGTTTTTCGTCATGTAACGAGTTTCCCATCGGCCGTTCCGTCGCGTAACGGCATTGTCCTATCATGTAACGAGTTTCCCGTCATGTAACGGCGCCGTTCCGTTGTGTATGGGTGTCGTCCGACACGTGATGGCGATGTCCGTCATGTAACGAGTTTCCCATCAGACGTTCCGTCGCGTAATGGCGTCGTCCATCTCGTAATGGCGCGCGTAACGGCGAACACTGTCTCGTAAATTACAAGTCGATATACATCAAATATTGTAATTTCAGCGAATTTGAGAAACTTCAATTTTTTTTCAACTTATTTCATGTAAAATTTTTCAAGATCAAAAATACTCAATTCGTAAAAAAATTTTAAAGTTTCTAATATTTGATGTATATCGGCTTGTAACAAGTCCAGACATGATTTTTAGGCCCTTAGCTCATCTCGGAGGGGGTTGTAAATGCCCAAAATGGCGTCATTCGGGTATTTTAAAAGAAAATTGAATAAAAGGGAAAAAATGAACGAATTTGATCTAAATGCAGGTATTTGGTGTATTTTGGTGTCATTGATGATATATTACATGAAAAAAATTTTCGACCAGAAATGACCTAGTTATGTGAGGAAGACGTTTTAAAAAATCGGTTTTTTGAAGATTTAGGTATGACCCTTAATTTTTCAATAATTTTTTAACGTGAATTTTTTTTATTTTCCAATAATTTTTCAACGTGATTTTTTTCTATTTTTTTTTATTTTTCCAATAATTTTTCGACATGAATTTTTTATTTTTCCAATAATTTTTCAACGTAAATTTTTTTCATTTTTCCAATATTTTTTTTATTTTTCCGATAATTTTTTAACGTGAATTTTTTTTCATTTTTCCAACAATTTTTCATCTTGAGTTTTTTTTATTTTTCCAACAACTTTTCGTCATGAATTTTTTCTATTTTTTCAATAACTTTTCTAGGTGAATTTTTTTTATTTTTCCAATAATTTTTTAACATGAAATTTTTTTACTATTCCAATGATTTCTTAACGTGAATTTATTTTTTCGTATCTGACAAACTTCTCATGATTGAATTATAACCATATTCATTCGAGGGGGGGGGGGGCTGAAATTTTTTTGAAAAGTAGGAAAAAAATAATCAGTTGGGCATAGGCCTAATGAAAAAAATTAAGACGGTGGGAAATCAATTGAAGTGTCACAAATATAGTTAGTCGTGATGAAAAAAATACTTGAGAAGAGTGCTTTGGTTGGATTAATCATTAATTAGAGAACCCCTGAATTTACTCTTCTTCAAATTGGTACAGTTTTTTGTGTTTTTCGTTCAAAGGAAACTTCTTTCACAAACAGTTCTGGAACCTGTGTATTTTTTTTTGGCTCGAATGATCCATCGGTTCATCGTTAAAATCACAATTATTTTACAAAAATTTGTTGTACAAATGAATAAATTTATGCAACGAGGCATTATGCAATACAAATGATATTTTCTATATTTTTCATATTATTTTTACTTCTTGTCTGGTGGTAAACTTGACGGGAAATCCGATTTTACTCCTGATGCTAAGATCTGCTTTTATATCCTCTTTGGTAAATTCTTTGATATTGGTTGATAAATGATAATTATGCAAGATATGGATTATTTGAGTTTTGATAGACATAATCGCGTATTTGCCACCTGTTGAATGCATAAGAATCCACATTGAAATTGTACCTTAAGTATGACTTCAATTGGAATTTGTGTATTGTAGAATATTCGTCACCTATGCAAGATCTAGGTCCGTATCCGAAATTAAGTTGGCTAGTTTTCGGTCGTTCTTTGACCGCAAGTTCGTTGAAATGTTCCGGATCCCATTTTAAGGGATTTTCATACAAATCTGTGTCGTAATTAGCGAAATGTATTAATGCTGCGACCATCGTATTCGCTGGAATTATCGCATTATCTGGAAAATATTCAATAAATTCAAATTCAGTTGGTTTTTATGAAAGGTACGAAATGAGATCAAAAAATGAACACCTTTTAATATGATTTCTTTATGAGTGCGTCGCAAAGTAACCATTATTGGGCTGAACATTCTCAATGTTTCTTTAATACATTGTTCTAAATATACGAAATCATTGTTCAAGTGATTCTCGGTGAGTGTATGAAGGTCTGCTGAAAGTTGAGTGCACTCTTCGTATACTTTTTGCTGTAATGAAATGAAAATTAGAATTATTCATGGTTCCAAATTGAGGTACCTATCAGATTTCTGTAGAGCATACCTGAATGTCTTGATTAATTGCCAACATTAGCATTAAAAAGCTCAAAGTCAGAGCTGTCGTTTCGCTTCCCTTTTTTTCAAACGGAAAATTGAAAAAATTGATTTAGGTTAAAAACTGAAGCAAAAATAAAAGTATTTCTCTGTCTTCGAGGATCTTGAATCTTACCGCAGCAATCAGTTGTAATAATTCGTCTCTTATGCGTGATTCGCTGAAACCAGATTCTTTCAAGCCTTTCTTGATGAGCAAATCGAGCATCGTTTTTGATGAATCTATTACAGCAATTCATAAATGTAACAAAATGATATATTTTCATCCCTATCGAGGTCATAATTTTGGATATTGATGATAAAAAAAAACACATATTTACCTTCGTCAATGTCAGATGCATTATTTGTGCTTTGAAAATTACGAGCTTTATTTAAACTATTTCTTATTAGCTGAAAAAAAGTTTTGAGTGAAGAAATTATCGTTAGAAACGTGATTGAGAAAAATTAAGCAATTTTTACCTTTATAGGAAGGCGTTGTAATTTATCGATTAGTTCGATTTTTCCTGTTATTTTCAGATAGATTATGTAAATTTTATGGAAAAGTAGAAATGGCAGTTGGAATCGTTTAATCATCTCTTTCATGAATCTGAACATCACAAAACAAATTGACTCGATCACTATTTTAGATGACTAGTGATATTGACTGATAGTTCATATGAGGAAGTCTTACTCTAGTATTGCAAAGCTCAAGTCTTCTCCGGATTTTCCTGTGTTTTGAATTTGAATACCTGTGGAATTTTCTGCGATTGCACAAACATAAAAAAAAGTTTTTATTTTGAATTGTGACATGCAAATTTGAATGATTTTGGTCTCGAAATATACGCACCTAAGACGATATCCAGACTAGCTATCATCATCCAATGCAAACAATCCACTTCTTCGTCATTATCAGCTACTGATTTTAACTTCTCAACGAGATTCGAGGAATTTTCGTGGAATACTTGAACATATTTTGGAAACATATCCGAATTAAAAGCTGGTGCCATTATTTTTCTTGATTTTTTCCATTCTTCGTCTACGAATTTTTATCAACAAAGACACAATATAGATTAATACTCCGGTGTGATGATGTTTCATATGATTTATGTGTATTTTTTGGAGGATAATCTTACATCTGGCAGTTAGCAATCCTATGCCTAGCCATTGGTTCGCAGCTTCAAACGTATCACGATCTTTACTTTGATTGAGTACTGTCTATGAAATATGTAGGTAATGAAATATTCTCAAAAAAGAATAATCAATAGTGCCAAAAAAATTTAAGTACTTACCCCAATATCGTCGTGTTTTTTCAAACATACCAGTGGTATTGGACCCAGCCAGTATACCAAACGATCGAAGGGTTGTATTCGTTTTTCAAGTCTGGCCAAAAAACCTGATCAACAAAATGTTAGATAATTGATTCAGTCGAAGTATTGAATGTGGAGGGTTTTCTCGCGGATTACCTTCCAACGAACCCAATAGCAGGTGCACATTTCCAATCAAAGGATATGTTGGGTATGAAGGGAACTGCTCGAGTAGTTGATATAGTCTTTTGTTTTTGATGTTATCGATGAATTTTATCAAAATCGCGATTATAATTAAGCACACGAGTATTTGTATGATGTTCATATTTGAAAAAAAAATCAATTTTGTTTCGATTTAAGAATTTGCCAGAAAGAACTAAAAATTTTGTAAAAGATGTGTCCAAATTTACGATATCCGAATGCACATACGAAGAACTAGCACTGAGATGCGAATGTCCAACTGCAAACAACGATTACTAACTAAAAAACGTAAGTTTACGTAATTGCAAACATTTATAAAATTAGCATTTTGAACGAAAAACTAGATGTAGGTATTCTTATTTGAAGGTTGTGAGTTGTTGGATAACCGGATTTATAAATAATTCTATTGAATATGCTTTTACAATTTTATCAGCTCGTTCGTATTGGTAGGTGGTTCAATGAGTCAAATTATAAAGCTGGAATCATTCACGTACTTGTTGAAAAATTCTATTATTAATATTTTTCCGTTATTGATATTTTGGGAACCCCTGAATAGGTTGAAATTATTTTGCCATGCCACGGCGTATTTATTGGTACGATTTTTTATTGCGAGACTGGGATGTTGAGATGATTGTAAATTGTATCGAATTCGAATCAAAATTATTTATTTTCATTTTTTGTGTTAGATTTGCTATAAATTGAAAAAAGTGTAAAATTTCAATTTCTTCCCCCTTCCAATTTTTTTATTGTTGCCATTTTTTAAAAAAGAAGTTGAAATTTTGAGTTTGTAATTCAGATATTTCGGAACCTTAAATGACCTAAAATCAACTATTTTTATAGGTACTTTTATAAAATTAACAACAAAATGAAGAGATTAGGAAGGGATAGAAGGAATTTTTCTTCCTACTACACTTTTAGAGCTCCTTGCAAGCGGCAGACGAAAAATTTTCACCCCTACGTTCGGACAAATTGTGTAAAAATCTGTGTTTTTCGAATTTTTTCAGGTTCGAACAATCGTTAAATTCTCTAAAATTTGCCAACTCCAAAAAGTCAGAATGATGCATTACATTTTTATCTGACAAAATGTCTAAAAATCAGCATGACTTCTGAATTTTTTTCCAAACCTAAAAAGTTGTTTGAACTCTAAAAAATTATGTCAAAAAAGCTCATAAAATTGGAAAAAAATCAAATTGATTCGATATAATTTCTGTCTGATAAAATTTTTCAAAAATCCAAAAAATCATTTGAAATCCTTAAAAAAAGTTATAATGCGTGAAAAAATGTCTAAAAGTCAATTTCAAAAAAAAATCCAAAAATTTTTGAAATTTTCCAAGTCTTTAAGTAAAGTTAAGCCAGACTGATCCAATATAATTTATGTCTAACAAAATGTGATCTTCCATAGGAAAAGGTCCACTTTGACATGAATCGGAGGAAGTGGGACTTTTTTCTTGATTTTTTTTGCCAAAGTGGGAACTTTTCCAACAGAAGGTCACAAATGTCTAAAAGTCAGGATAATTTCACACAATTTTACAAGAAGAAAGTCAAGATTGATCCAGTATAATTTCTGTCTGAAAAAATGTCTAAAAGTCAGCATTATTTCTGGCTTTTTTTAAAAATCCGAGAAGTCATTTGAAGTCTCAAAAAAAAATTTCCAAATTCAAAAGAAAATTTTTTTTGAGATTGACTGATGGTCAATTTTTTTTACATATTATGCTTCACTTTTTGAACTTGGGAATTTTTTAGCATAGGTTAGCATAGGATATGCTTTTGCTATGGGGAGTGATCTCGTGGAAAATTTCGCCACGAAATTTCGTCACGCCGACTTTTAGACATTATGTGAGACTTTTTTGGACTTGGAAAATTTTTTAGAGATAATGCTGACTTCTAAACATTTTGTCAGACTTAACTTTTGGACATTATGTCAGACTTTCTTGAACTTGGAAAAATTTTCAGATTTCCATTGACTTTGAGACATTATGTCAGACTTTTAATTCCGTCACGAAATTGTGTAACGAAATTTCGTCAGTCGTCACGCTGACTATTAGACATAATGTCAGACTTTTTTGGACTTGGAAAAATTTTAGAGATAATCCTGACTTTTAGACATTTTATCGAAGTTTTTTGAACTTGGAAATTTTTCAGATTTCCATTGACTTTTAAAAATTATGTCAGACTTTTTTGGAGTTAGAAGAAATTTTTTAACCAGCAAAAGCATATCCTATGTTTTATGGTTTCATGGGTAGTATGGAAATTACGGGGACTTTTTTTCGGGAAATATGCATTTTTTGAAAAAAAATCTTCACAATCAAAAATATTCCACTTCGAATTTCCCATAAAAAACGTCATCATTATTTTTCATCAAAATGTCAAAATTTCCTTCTAATCTCAAAATCCATCAAATTGTAGCATTTATCTCGCGAAATGTGCAGTTTTTTGAAAAAATCGCCATGACCAAAAATATTCATCATCAAATTTCCCATAAAAAAAAGTCATCGAATTTTTGTGAGACTTTTTTGGATTGTAAAAAATTGTCAATCAGCAAAAGCATATCCTATGTTTTATAGTTTCGTGGGTAGTATGGAAATGGCGGTGACTTTTTTTTTTGAAATTTCAAACGACTAGAAATTCAGAAATCACGGCGACTTTTGGACATTTTGTCAGACATAACTTTTCGCATAATTTCAATTTTTTGCACTTGGAAAATTTCAACAGACTTTTTAGAGTTGAAAAATTATCGAGGTTTTAAACTATTATGGGTGAAGAAGATTTAAACGACTCTCAACCCTTTCTAAAATAAGTTGTATGAATCTCTAATTGATCCAAAAGTCATAGTGATTTTTGAAATGCTGTCTGACGAAATGTCTAAAAATCAGCGTGATTTCTGAATTTTTTTCCAAGTCAAAGTGACGAAATATCTGAAAGTCAGTAAGATTTCTGAATTTTTTCAAGCCCAAAAAGTAGTATAAAATCTCAAAAATTTTGCAAGTTCAAAAGTCCAATGTCTGACAAAATCTAAAAGTCAGCATGATTTCTGAAAAACTGTCCGGGAAAATTTCTAAAAGTGAGCGTGATATAAAGTCCAATGTCTGACAAAATTCTGAAAGTCAACTTGATTTCTGAATTTTTTCAAGTTCAAAACGTGGTATAAAATCTCAAAAATTCTGTAAGTTCAAAAAGCCTAATGTCTGACAAAATATTTAAAAGGCATGGTTGGGGAATTTTGCGACGAAATTTCGTTATCCAATTTCGTCATCCAATTTCTCCATCCCATTTCGACCCATTTTTCGCAGATTTACTCGTAGTGAAATTATTTATATGTTATGCTAAAATTTAATCAGTTTTTTCTCCCATTTGAAAATTTCTTTATGGCAAATTCGAGTCCTAATTTTTTTTCAAAATAGGGAAAATCTGTTTTATCTTTTACCTGATGATTTTTTTCAGTGGAGTCATCCGGGGAAAGGTTGAAAAAGTAATAATTTTGCAAAAAAATTCAGTTGGACGTCGTGAAAAAGAAATAAAGGCTATGAGAAATCGTGTCAGCTCTTTCAATTTCCACTTCTACAGTTTGGTGTAAATTTTTTGTGTTCTTCGTTCTAGGAAACGTCCTTCACAACTTGTTATCATTTACGATACGAGATATGGTCAAAAAGTAGTTGAACTGTCGCCATTGTGGGTGACCTGATGAGTTTTTTTTATATCGTCTGGATGCCTGAATCTTCTTCTTCAAAATGAGTCCATTTCGAATAATCCAAATTAATTGATTCACAAACTAGGACACTTTAAGAAAAAGTGCCTCAAATCGTCTCCGATGAGGGAAAGTCGAAAAAACGTTGAAAAAATTGAGAGAATTCTTATTAAGTAGTGGCAGATGCATTGGAAGAAGTTCATAAGGAGGAAGGATAATTTGAAGATGACCTGAATGTACTCTCAAATGTACCAAGAGCACTCAATTAAATTTTGTTTTGAACGATTCCTTCACTTTTTTCATTTCGCAAAAACGATTTGATTCGATCATTCGAAAAAGTCTCATCTAGAAAAGAAAAGTTCAAACTTTCAGGCGATATAAACAAAAACTCGCTCGATAAAATAGACTGCTTACAAAAAAGCGACAGTTCTGCTACTTTCTGATCATACTCGTACCTTCTGTTTCAGCTGTGACTCAGCTCCCCCCTCTCTTCATCTCTTCGCATAAAGCTTACAAAAACTCATTTCCTGTATCGAAATTCGTCATCAACATGAAGATGGCAATGTTGCAGAAAATATACTAAAAATCAAGCCGGCCGGGGGTATTCCGTATAATGAGAATATTCGTCGACCCGTTGGGCAAACGAATACTGCAGTTTTGATTGATTTATCATTATCAGATAAACAGTCGGTCGAGAATTTCGTTAAGGTCGAATACCGAACATGAATCTATAGAGGGTGAATAAGACTCGTCTGTTGTATTTGTTAAGCATTTACATCGCTGTTTCGTTTATAAAAGTTGAAAGCGCACCAGGGTGAGGGAATAAAGCGTATACGAGATCATGTTAAATGGAGCGAGACCACAGAAAGCGGCCGCAGTAGTCTCGCACACGTTTTTCGCGGTATCGAATCGGCGGCGTTGGCGATGCTGTAGGAATAAAATTCCAATGTTTTTTCTCTTCTTTTTTCTTCTGGGTCTGTTTCGTTTTCCCAAATACATACCTACAAATCGAAGCCCGTGGTATGGAAAAACTACACGGGAATTTTGTTTCGCCTTATTTTCGCTAGATTTCCCTCGAGTACGAGCGGCGTACAGAGGCCTGTACGAATCGCAACCGTTACACTCGAGAAATACTCGTACGTACAAGAGCTTACGTGCGAGCCGCAGTGTCGATTTCGCAGATAAATCTTGCATTAAAGAAAACCATTCGTTCGAGTGGTATGTTGTACCTAAAAAGTACCTATGTGGTATTTGTGTAAGCATAATACGTCGATCTGGCGTGAAACCTAAGGATTCTGTCTTTATCACTCATAAGGCCTGTAATAGTTTCAGTTTTTGTATAGATGAAGGTGTCTGGATGAGACTTTTGTACCCCTTGACCTGCCAAGTCCCTGGAAAAAGTTCTGATGAAGTTTCATATGATTTTTCGTGCAATTTTAGGATGCACTGAAGAGATCTCTCCTCTTCTAATTTTCAACGTGAATATAATTTTGATGAAGGAGAAACATTGGCTAAATTTTTTATTGAAATTTTTTTGTGAAATTGAATATTTCAATAGGCATCGAATCGAACAAAAGCGTAGCCAGACATTCATTCAAGAGGGAGGGAGGAAAGGAGGGAGGATCTTCGCCAAAGAAAAATAGATTTCATGTAAAAAAAAACACGATATCTGAACAATAGTTCGACACGAAACTTTGAAACGGTGTTGTGTCGGTTTCGTGCCTTCATTTCAAATAGCTTTGGTTTCGGATTCTGTTTCGTGTCAGTTTCGTATCAATGCACAAAACCGAATCAAATAATAACGTTAGTTTCATGTCAAAGGCTAGAGATGATAATTTACAGTAATTTGAAAATATTTGTACCTATGTTTTTTGTCATAATTTCCAAAAAAATTATCGGAAAAAGACGAAAAATTAAAATTTCTTTTTCTTCATGAAAATTTCCTGTTTTGCTTAAAAATTTCCTTTGAAAACTTTGGAAATTAGGCACGAAACCAAATCAAGAAAAAAAATTGGTTTCGTACCACAAAAGTGAACGGTTTCGTGTCGAATCATTGCAGAAAAAAGTAAATATGTGAAATTTCATCATTTTTTTCCCACTTTTCAGTCATCAAGAGGGATCCAAATCACCTGGATTCCCCCTCTCCTTAAATACGTCAGTGGGCACGAAAAGCACAAAATAACGAAAAATGCACGAATTTATAAAGTAAATGACATTTTTGACCAAAAACGACAGTTTTTTCATTGAAATGTCAATTTTTACCAAAAAAAATGACGATTTTTACCTTGGAATGATAATTCTGATCATAAATGCACAATTCGAACAAAAAAATTGATAAAAAACGGAAATTTTGACCTAAAATGAGCCTTTCTACCTTGAAATCACATTTTTGAGCAAAAAATGACAATTTTGACCATAATTGCGTAATTCGGACAAAAAAATTGGTGAAAAACGGAGATTTTGACCAAAAATGGCCCTTTCTACCTTGAAACCACAATTTTGACCAAAAAATGTCAATTTTGACAAAAAATGACAATTTTGACCAAAATTGACAGTTTGGACTTGGAAATGACAATTTTGATCAAAAATGATAATTTTGACCAAAAACGATAATTTTGACCAAAAACGATAGTTTTTACATTGGAATGTCAATTTTGATCAAAAATGGTAATTTTGACCAAAAAATGACAATTTTGACAAAAAATAACAATTTTGACAGAAAATGACAACTTTGACCAAAAATGACAACTGACCAAAAATGACAACTTTGACAAAAAAATGACAATTTTGACCATAATTGCGCAATTTGGACAAAAAAATAGGTAAAAAATGGAGATTTTGACCGAAAATGACCCTTTATTACAATGTTGACCAAAAAATGTCAATTTTGACAAAAAATTACAATTTTGACCAAAAATTACAATTTTGACCAAAAATGACAACTTTGACCAAAAATTACAATTTTGACCAAAAATGACAACTTTGACAAAAAATGATTATTTTGACCAAAATCGCGCAATTTGGACAAAAAAAACGGTGAAAAACGGAGATTTTGACCAAAAATGGCCCTTTCTCACAATTTTAACGAAAAAAATGTCAATTTCGACAAAAAATGACAATTTTGACCAAAAATTACAACTTTGACAAAAAATTACAATTTTGACCATAATTGCGCAATTTGGACAAAAAAATTGGTAAAAAACAGAGATTTTGACCAAAAAATTTCAATTTTGACCAAAAATTACAATTTTGACCAAAACTGATAGTTTAGAAATGACAATTTTGACCAAAAATTACAATTTTGACTGAATATGACAATTTTGACCAAAAATGGCAATTTTGATCATAAATGCGCAATTCGGACAAAAAATTGATGAAAACCGGAGATTTTGACCAAAAATGACCCTTTCTATCTTGAAATCACAATTTTGACAAAAAATGACAATTTTGACCAAAACTGACAGTTTGGACTTGGAAATGACAATTTTGACCAAAAACGATAGTTTTTACATTGGAATGTCAATTTTGACCATAAATGAATTTTTGACCAGAAATGGTCTAGTTGAGGGAGAAAAACGTTTTAAAAAATCTGTTTTTTGAAGATTTAGGTACGACCCCGCCCCCCCCTCTTGACAAAAATCCGAAAAAATTCTGAGTAGAGTAAAATGGTCTGGAAAACGAGAAAAAATTGTTTCCAGACTACCCGCACCTAAACTGTGCCCTCATTGTAATTTGAAATGTTGAAAGTCGATTTCAAGGGGATTGTAGGAGTCGAAAAAAATTGAAAAAATTTCAGAAAATTATCTTTGAGTACCTGTACATATATATCAAGTTTGGTGAAAATCGATTGAAAACTCGCGGAGATGGAATTTTTCAGCTTAAAATCACTATTTTGGGGGTGCTGCTCCAAGGGGTGCAGCCCAAGGATTCCGCATAAGCTTTAAAATCTCCTTTTACCATAACAAATCGGAAGCCATGAAAAAAATTTGAATTTCAACCCGAGGTCGATTAACCCCCTACCACACCAGAGCCTTTGTTTGAATAAATTTGCAAATTTACAAATTGGGGTAAAACTGCCACTCTAATTCTCAGGTATTTTCTATCTCCTCTTCATAATTTCAAGGATCGAATTGCAAAGCTCGTATCAAGTGTAGGCTCCCCCATATTGATTTTTTCCTCTGAAGTTTACTGCACAAAAATTCAAATAATCTGCCTTTTGCTACCTAGAAAAATTTTCAAAGTTGAACTGTAAAATTTATTTTGTGCACGGTGGGGTCATTAATCATTTTTTTTTTGGAGAAGGGCATTGAAACACGAAAAACTTTAATAAAAATAGCAAACTGTATTTTTTGCAACCCTTGAAATCATTTTCGACGCATTAAGATTCCTAATTGGTTGATCCTTATTCGGATTGAATATTTTCAGTTCATTTTTATTACGTAAATGTCAATTACTTTGAATTTTTTTTATCACAATGTAAGTAGGTATGTAATAAAATTTTTTATCCTAGACGATCATTTAAAGTAATGGAAAATTCCTCTAATTGATTTTTTTGTAGAAAAAAAATTTATATTAAGCATGTCCCGAATAATTTTTTTTTACTTCGATATCCAATTTTAAAGCTCCGAAAAGCAACTTTTTCGGATTATCTTGGATAGGTCTGTAATTTGGTAGACGACAGCGACGTTTTTTTTCAACGAAATTCCACAACTGAAATAAATTTTCTTCGCCCAGCGGTATTTTTTTTGTTTTTTCGTTGAAATCTTCACTCAACTTTTTTTTACGATTTGAAAATTCCCTCGAGTTTTCGAATCTTTCGCCTTGAGCCGAAGGAATCGAAAAGCTCGGATTATTCAAATGGAGAGACGCTCATTAAACGACGGATTTACGACAGCTGTTGAAAATTTCACGTAAACGAGTATGTAAAAAAATTTTTAAAGTCAGAAACGGCCTCGTAAAGTCGACGAAAGAAATAACATATTATCTTTATGGCATAAATACGCAATAAGTACACGCAGGTTGTATACTTATATGTAGGCATGGCGCAAAAGGGATGATTTTTTTGTCGTTTATGTGTACTGTAAAATTTTCAAGTATTTATCAAATCCGACCAATAGTTTCTTTTTCTTTTTTTCTGGCATGAGCAATATCAAATATTAATCATCGTGAAAGGCATCTGAAACGAAAACAAAACACGTATCGTGTTTTTATTTCTCTTTGAAGCGACATATCGGTCGTGGTTTTTATTCGCGAATTGAAGCTGAAACGATGTACCGAAAGTACGAGAGAAAAATTTTTTTAATTAAGAGCTTACTTTAATTTTACGTGCTCATAATGTAGCCTAAAGTTTAATAATTTCTTTGACAAAAAGTACCTACGTACTTTTAAAAGGCGGATATTCGACGCAGCTGGCGACCGTTGGTCGGTGGTTCACAGATCCGCGTTTAAATACTCTGTAATTAAATGTTTACAAATATTCGAAAGAAATAGGCTCGTTTTACTCGAACCGAAGCGCAATCCGGGCGCCAAATTAGGTATTTCCGATTAAATGTACCGTCCAGTCGGCGTTTTTACGCGTAAAATGTGCTTTATAATAGCCTGATAGCGTATTAATTAGCCGAAGGTTTTCATTCGATTGTCGAACGGCGTGTTTTTGCTCGGTTTCGACATCGAGTTTGTTTATTATGCCGAGATTGATGAAATAGACTGGGCAGTAATAGAGAATTTCGCGTTTGGTCGATTTTCTTTTTTGATTATCTATTTGTATGTGTACTTCATCGAAGGCAGCGGAAGTTTTGAATTTGAATTAATGTCCGAAAATGTGTAAGGTCAACGAAAATGTAGTATATTTATGGAAGTTGTGACACACGATTGATATAGTGAGGAATAGATATGCATATCTTGTTCGTTTCGATAGCAGCTTATTGTATGGATTTATTTTTTATTATATTTGACATGGAACGAGAAAGAAAGTTTGGTAAAGAATGTGACAGAAATACGAAAAAAAAAAAAAGTTTTTATGAAATTTTTGACAACTTTTATAATATTTCAGGCATTTTTTATTACTTTTTCACGCTGATTTTTAAACATTTTGTCAAATTTTTTTGAGGTTAGAAAATTTTTCAAGTTTTTAGTGACTTTTTGGGCTTGGAAAATTTCAGAGATAATGCTGACTTTTAGACATTTTGTCAGACAAACACTTTGGAATTTTTGATCTTACAAACTTTTCGAAATTACGCCCAACTTTTCAACATTTTGTTAGGCGACATCCCGGACTTGGAAAGTTTCAGAGATTCACTTTTAGACATTTTGTCAGACTTGTTTGGACTTGGAAAAATTTTCAAATTTCTACCGACTTTTGGACATTTTGTCAAAAAAAACAAACTTTGATCTCTTGAATTTGGAAAATTTTATAAATCGGGGTGACTTTCTGACATTTTGTGAGACAGACTGTTCTTTGACTTGGAAAATTTCAGAGATCACGCTGACTTACAGGAATTTTGTCAGACTTTTTTAGAATTGAAAAATTTTAAAGGAATTTTTGGATTTAGAAAATTTCAACAATATGGACTTGAAAAATTTCAAAAAAGTTTAAATTAGACATTTTATCAGACAGCTTTTTACCTAACGCTGATTATTAGACATTATGTCAGACTTTTTAAAATTAGGAAATATTAGATTTCTACTGACTTTTTTGAAAACTTTTCAATGAAATTCCATTACGAAATTCGCTCATTAAAATCCGTTACGCTGACTTTTAGATATTTTATGAAAATCATTGTTTTTTGTCAATTTTCATTTTTTGTCATTTTTCATTTTTTGTCAAAATTGTGATTTTTTGGTCAAAATTGTAATTTTAAGGTAGAAAGTGTCATTTTTGGTTAAAATCGCCTTTTTTCATCAATTTTTTTGTCCAAATTCTGGTAAAAATTGCCATTCCAAGGTAAAAATTATCGTTTTTGGTCAAAATTGTCATTTTTGGTCAAAATGTGATTTTTTGTCAAAATTGCCATTTTTTTGTCCAAATTGTGCATTTATGGTCAAGACTGTCACTTCAAGGTAAAAATTGTAATTTTTGGTCCGAATCATCAGTTTTTGAAACATTTTCATTTCAAGGTGAAAACTGTAATTTTTTGCTCACAATTGCAACTTTTTGTTAAAATTGTGATTTTTTGGTCAAAATTGTAATTTTAAGGTAGAAAGTGTCATTTTTGGTTAAAATCGCCTTTTTTCATCAATTTTTTTGTCCAAATTCTGGTAAAAATTGCCATTCCAAGGTAAAAATTATCGTTTTTGGTCAAAATTGTCATTTTTGGTCAAAATGTGATTTTTTGTCAAAATTGCCATTTTTTTGTCCAAATTGTGCATTTATGGTCAAGACTGTCACTTCAAGGTAAAAATTGTAATTTTTGGTCCGAATCATCAGTTTTTGAAACATTTTCATTTCAAGGTGAAAACTGTAATTTTTTGCTCACAATTGCAACTTTTTGTTAAAATTGTGATTTTTTGGTCAAAATTGTAATTTTAAGGTAGAAAGTGTCATTTTTGGTCAAAATCTCCGTTTTTTATCATTTTTTTTTCAAAATTGTGCGCTTATGGTCAAAGTTGATATTCCAAGGTAAAAATGACATTTCAACATAAAAATTGTCGTTTTTGGTCAGTATTGCTTTTTTTTGGTTAAAATGTGATTTTTTGTCAAAATTGAACTTTTATGGTCAAGATTGTCGCTTCAAGGTAAAAATTGTAATTTTTTATCAAAATTGTAATTTTTTATCAAAATTGTAATTTTTTATCAAAATTGTAATTTTTTGTCAGAATTGTGATTTTTTGGTCAAAATTGTGATTTTTTTATCAAAATCGTAGTTTTAAGGTAGAAAGTGTCATTTTTGGTCAAAATCTCCGTTTTTTATCATTTTTTTTTCAAAATTGTGCGCTTATGGTCAAAATTGATATTCCAAGGTAAAAATTGACATTTCTACATAAAAATTGTCGTTTTTGGTCAGTATTGCTTTTTTTGGTCAAAATGTGATTTTTTGTCAAAATTGAGCATTTAATGGTCAAGCTTGGTGCTTTAAGGTAAAAATTGTAATTTTTTATCAAAATTGTAATTTTTTCTCAGAATTGTGATTTTTTGGTCAAAATTGTCATTTTTTTGTCAAAATTGTAATTTCAAGGTAAAAAGTGGCATTTTTGGTTAAAATCTCCGTTTTTCTTCAATTTTTTGTCTAAATTGTGCATTTATGGTCAAAACTGTCATTCCAAGGTGAAAATTGTCATTTCAATGTAAAAATATGCGTTTCAATGTAAAAATTGGCATTTTAATGTAAAAATTGGCGTTTTAGGTCAAAATGTGATTTTTTGTCAAAATTGTCATTTTTTTGTCCAAGTTCTGCATTTATGGTTAAGATTGTTACTTCAAGGTAAAAATTCTCATTTTTGGTCCGAATCGTCAGTTTTTGCAAACATTTACATTTCAAAGTGAAAACTGCAGGCATTTTTGGTGAAAATTATCATTTTAATGTAAAAATTGTAATTTTGGGTCCGAATCGTCATTTTTTGCAAACATTTACATTTCAAGGTAAAAACTGGCATTTTTGGTAAAAATTATCATTTCAAGGTAAAAATTGTAATTCTTTGGTCAAAATTGAGATTTTTTGTCAAAATTGTGATTTTTTTTGACAAAACTGTCATTTTTTTTGTCAAAATTGTAATTTCAAGGTAGAAAGTATCATTTTTGGTCAAAATCTCCGCTTTTCATCTCTTTTTTTGTTCAAATTGTGCATTTATGGTCAAAATTGACATTCCAAGGTAAAAATTGCCATTTTGTGTAAAAATTGACATTTCAATGTAGAGATTGTCGTTTTTGGTCAAAATTGTGATTTATTTGTTCAAATTGTGCATTTATGGTCAAAATTGTCACTTCGAATTTTTTTTCAAAAAATTGCAAAAATCACCCTTGATACTGTCTACTATTCCAGCAAGTTTGAAAAAATTCGGTTAAAAACTGGCAAAAATGAAAATTTTTAACGAAAATTCACATTTTACATCCCAGAAGGGATTGGGGTTGAGATATCGTGCCAAAAATTTTGTCACGAGGGTTTCAGACCAAAAGGGCCAGCGCAACTTCCACTGGATAATTTAAAATTCGGTGCTCAGGGCCAAATCACCCCTATAAACCCGGTTTCGCTCTTTGTGGTTCGAATAAGGAGAATTCAGACTCAAACCTATTTTTATATGTAGATATTTAATTCAACTCTCGACGTTAAATTTAGAAGCGATATCGATATCATTCAAATACGTACACAGGTCAGGTTACTTTTTCGCAGGTAATTAATTACATTAATTAACCGTTTTATGTAAAAGAAACCAGCTAGAAGAATTACATGAAAGCGTTAATTAGAAAACGTATTTCTACGCGGCTTATAATAAATGATAACGAACAAAAGTGTACGTATCATTAATTCTTATAAATACACAGAGAAAGAGAATTTATTTGGAAACACCAAACGTTGAAGACACTAATGTACTACAATTTCTCAGTGTTTGATTTCCTCAATAATACGAATGAATATGAGGTCGGAGCTCAATATCTCGAGTCTACCTCATTCAGCTGAATTTTTGGCAGGGGTAAGAAAAATGTGGGATATCTTAAATTAATGCACTTTCCATTTGTTGACATTCATTTTTTTAATAATTTTTTAAAAACTTTTTTGTTAAAAAAAAATCCAAATTGAAATTTTTTTTGGCAGGGGTTCGAAAAATGCGGGATTTTCTAAAGTGAATAATTTTTAAAAAATTTGTCAACATTAATTTTTTCAATCATTTTTTCATACTTTCTTGTCAGAAAAAAAAATTCAATTTGAATTTTTTTTCTGACAGGGGTTCGAAAAATAAGGTAGTTTTCTAAAGATAAGCATTTTCTAAAATTTGTCAACATTAATTTTTATAATCATTTTTCTCACATTTTCTTGTTTAAGAAAATTCAAACTGAACATTGATTTTCGCAGGGGTGCGAAAAGTGCGGAATTTTTTAAATTGATTTTGTTCTTCGCTGCGTACAAGAGCATCGTAAAATTATTTGCTCCAATTGCTCGAAAAAAGTGTTAAAAAATGAGTGTAAAATTTTGAATTGTTTAGAAGAAATATTGAAAAATTAATTATCAAGAATTTTTAAAAAAATCAACCTAAAAAATTTCGTATTTTTCGCACCCCTACCAAAATCAATTTTCAATAAATTCTTTTTTTTCAACAAGAAAGTGTGAAAAAAGCCACCGTCATTTTCATTTAGTTTTGAACTTGGAAAATTTTTAAAATAACGAATACCCTAATTAGGTATGGTCGTAGTGTCTGTTGCGACGAAAACAGTGCTGAAATTATTTAACATGCATTTGTATATACGAATGAGCTTTTAAATCGATCCAATTTCAAATTGTTATTTCCTAATGTAACTGGTACCAGCAGACAACGGTTAAATCAGCCAATCCATGACGTGCATCGGCTTCATACGCCGAATCTCGTATCACAGATTCTACTGGGAATAGAGAATAAGAAGAGTATTATTTATTACGTATCCTTCATATTCCAAGATTTCGGAATACATCATTTGAAAAAAATACCGAGAATACATGAAGATACGAAACCAGCGCCAGCGTCACTGTCGCTTATGAAAAATGAAACTTATGAAAAGTAAATCTACTTTGTAGCTTTGGAGATAATATATACATTGTGATACGAGACGTTCACCGTGCTACAATGCAACAAAAAAACACCATATTATTTTTCCTTCTCGAGTACTCGTGCTATACGAAAATATATAAATAAGCACATGGTCTGTTGGTAATCATATAAATGAGTTTGTAAGTATTTTTATTTGAAAAACTCGCGATGTATTTTATGATAGGTGGAGGAAAATGGCTAATCTCAATAATGACTTCAAGTTTTCCTGATTCTGGCCCTTGCTTGTAGCTCGTTTCCGATTCTACAATGGCGCGGATACGAACGAAGAAAATGAATATATTTTTACACACTGTAAACTTTTCCTTTGCCATTTTGACAGAAAAACTTGTAAAACATCGCGACAGAAACACAATCCCAAATGCTCGTGTCGAATGGAAAATTTCTTATTCGTCACCAGCGACAACCAGCTTATAAGTGATTTTATTTCAACGTCGGATTTTTCAGCCAGTTTTTCGCTCATGTACATTTTTATTTTCTTTTGCTATGCCATATTGCTGGCGTTTTTTTGTACGTAGCGTCGACGATTCGTGGCTAGAATTTGCATAGAATTCGAGACGAGAAATTGTCGTGAAATCAAATTTTAAACACAGACACGACGCGACAAGAGCGTTTAATTTAACGCGTTCGTTGACACGAGGAGCGAATTTATTGGAGATTCATCCGGCCAAGAGTCGAATTCTCGACGATTTCAATGTCAGTTGAAGAATGCCAGTCGCGAAAACGAGTCTGCGAATTCGTATTTGTTTTAAGCCCTGTCCACAAACTTCGCATAAGCTTAACATAAGACGTAAGGTTCCCATTTTTACGAGAAATCGTATGTAAAACGTAAGAATGAACCAATCGTAGAACAGAATGATAAGAATTATGTCTTACGTTACGCTTATGCGGAGTTTGTGAACAGGGCTTTATGCAGCGCGGTGATGATCGCGAACAGTGTCGCCAACCGATCACTTCAGAAAGTCTTGAGATTTTTAATTTATTTGCATCGACAAAGTGTCTCGTGTCTACCAAATTGCAAAAATAAAAAGTCCCGCCATTTCCATATCTACTACTCATGAAACTATAAAACATAGGATATACGTTTGCTCATTGAATTTTTCAAGTTCATAAAATTTTGATATTTGAAATTTTATTTGAAATTTTCCAAGTCCAAAAAGTCAATTGAGTTCTGAAAAATTTTCAAGGTCAAAAAAAACGTAAAATATCTAAAAGTCAAAGTAAAGGATTTTCATAAGTAAATTTTGTAATGAAATCTTTTTGAAAAATTTTCAAAATCCAATTCCAAGAATAAAAATTAATAAAAATCTTAAAATTTTTCCAAATTCAAAAAAGTCCGACAAAATGTCTAAAAGTCAGCGTTAGGTAAAACGCTGTCTGACAATATGTCTAATTTGCACTGCCTTGAAATTTGTATGTTCGTGAAATTTTCTAAGTCCAAAAAAGCCTTACAAAATGATTAAAAGTCAGCGTAATATCTGAAGTTTACAGTTTGGACAACAAAATGACAATATTGACAAAAAATGATGATTTCGACCAAAAATGACAATTTTGACAAAAAATGACAATTTTCACAAAAAATGAGAGTTTTGACACAAAATAACAATTTTGACCAAAAACGACAATTTTTGCATTGAAATGTCAATTTTCACCTTGCATTAGCAATTTTGACCATAAATGCACAATTTGGACAAAAAAATTGATAAAAACAGAGATTTTGACCAAAAATTATACTTTCTACCTTAAAATTACAATTTTGACCAAAAAATGACAATTTTACCAAACAAATCACAATTGTGACAAAAAATGACAGTTTTTACCTTGAAATGAAAATGTTTGCAAAGACTGAGGATTTGGACCAAAAATTACAATTTTTAACTTGAAGTGACAATTTTGACAAAAATTATGGCAATTTTGACAAAAAATAACAATTTTGACCAAAAATGACAATTTTTGCATTGAAATGTCAATTTTTACCTTGGATTGGCAATTTTGACCATAATTGCACAATTTGGACAAAAAAATTGATAAAAACGGAGATTTTGACCAAAAATGAAAATTTTACCTTGAAATGACAATTTTAACAAAAAAACGACAATTTTACCAAACAAATCACAATTTTGGCAAAAAATGACAGTTTTTACCATGAAATGAAAATGTTTGCAAAGACTGAGGATTTGGACCAAAAATTACAATTTTTAACTTGAAGTGACAATTTTGACAAAAAATGACAATTTCGACAAAACAATCACAATTTTGACAAAAAATGACAATTTTGACCAAAACTGACAGTTTGGACTTGAAAATGACAATTTTGACCGAAAATGACAACTTTGACAAAGAAATGACAATTTTGACCCAAACCGACAACCTTGACAAAAATAACAATTATATAGATAAAAATGACAATTTTGACCATAATTGCCCAATTCGGACAATAATTTATAAAAAACGGAGATTTTGACCAAAAATGACCCTTTTTACCTTAAAATCATAATTTTGACCAAAAAATGACAATTTTGACCAAAAATGACAATTTTGATCAAAAATGACAATTCTGACCATAAATGGGCAATTCCGACAAGAAATGGCAATTTCGACAAAGAATGACAATTTTGACCATTGCCCAATTCGGACAATAACTTATGAAAAACGGAGATTTTGACCAAAAACGACCCTTTTTACCTTGAAATCATAATTTTGACCAAAAATGACAATTTTGACCAAAAATGACAATTCTGACCGTAAATGGGCAATTTTGACAAAAAATGGCAATTTCGACAAAGAATGACAATTTTGACCATTGCCCAATTCGGACAATAACTTATGAAAAACGGAGATTTTGACCAAAAACGACCCTTTTTACCTTAAAAACACAATTTTGACCAATAAAATAACAATTTCGACAAAATATGACAATTGTGACCAAAACTGACAGTTTGGACTTAGAAATGACAATTTTCACCGAAAATGGCAATTTTGACCATAAATGACAATTTTGACCATAAATGCACAATTTGGACAAAAAAATTGATAAAAAACGGAGGTTTTGACTAAAAATGATACTTTTTACCTTGAAATTACAATTTTGACCAAAAAATGACAATTTTAATAAACAAATCACAATTTTGGACTTGAAAAAAAAATTAAAAGCAGTTGACTTTTTGGACTTGGAAAAATTTATATTGTTTCAGAATTCGACTTTTAGATTTTTTTTGTCAGACATTATGACATTTTGCCAGACTTGATGAATTAATTTTTTAATTTATATTTTTCAAAAGTGTACCAAAATATTGGAAAATTAGTTGAAAACTTATAGGTATATTTTGCTAACCGAATGACTTTTTGTATCTACTTGAAAAAAAAAATTGAAAACAATTGATTTTTTGGATCTAGAAATTTTTTGAATAATTTTCCGAAAATAATGCTTCAAAGTTGAAAGTACCTCTAATAAAAACTTTAAAAAAAAGAAATACGGTAAATGCCTAATTTTTGTTTCATCAAATAATTTTATTCAACCATTTGTCTTGTGTTTTCAGCCAACTTCATCATCTTTTACTCAAATTTTGCATTTTTTACACAATTTTTACAATTTGTATATAATTTTGTAGACTTGTACAACATTTTGAATCAATTTCCATTAATTTCATACAAATATGGAATTTACTTCGGTACCTATTTAATTTTTTTTTAATTTCAAAATTATATTGAATGTTTTTTCGACTTCTTTATGATTTTTCTCAAAAAATGAGCCATTTCTTTTGCACTATCGACTATTTTTTTTGTGTTTTGCAAAATTTTGAACGATATTTCGGAAAATTATTGTCGTTTAGGACACTTTTGGGAATTCATTTCGTAGTCTGCACAATTTTTAATATTTTTTCTCCTTATTTTTAATGTTCTTTCGCATTTTTAACGAATTTATTTTTCGACATTTTGCATAATTTTATTGATATTTTCCTGACTTTCACAGTATGTATAAATTTTCTTAAATATTTTACATGTTTTTTTTTTTTTTTTTTTTTTTTTGAAAAAAATTTTTTTAAAATTTTTTCATTTTTTTTTTTTTTTTTTTTTTTTTTGGAAAACCTGACTTCCTTGCATTTCAAAAAATGCAGAAAGTGAATGAAAAAATTTATTTAGTGATAATTTATTCTGTGTAATACATAATAACTTTATCAATAATGAATCAGTCATTAATATTTTTTTTTTGTTTTTGTTTCAGGTGAGTGTAAAATTTTCATTCTAAAAATAGAGGAGGATAAAAATAAGTGAGTAATTGTCAAATTTTGTTTAATTTTTAACAGAAATATTTTATTTCTGTCTTCGTTGCAATCTTTTAAGGGAAGGGTACATTTTCCATTTTGAAAAAGTTCTGTCGAAGGTTCTTGAAAAGTGTTGCTTTTCGGGTTTGAGATTTTGTCGGACACTCTGATTTAGAAATTTTTTTTATCACCTTACGTAATATTTATTCTTTGGATTTTTATGGCATTTTCAACAATCGAATAGAGCTTTTTGCGGAAGACTAATTTTTCGAACGATTTTGAAAAAATTCGATACGTGTTTTCGAATTAATTTCCACAAGTATTCGACTCGATTCAGTTTCACGCTCAATTTGTCGCGTTTCTTCGATCCGACGACAAGAAAAGCGATAAATAAAATCATACATGGAATTGATACTGTCTTCGCAGCTCAGTTCGGTAAACTGACCGAATCGAACGAGTTCGTATATAAAAGTACATAACACAAAGCTATTATGTAAACATTTTATATAAACCAATAACAACACGACGACGTAACGAACGCGTTAAAGAAATATCAGACAAGAGGAGAGAGAGGGCGAATTTCGATAGAAAACTTTTCACATTCCATATTTCATCAAACAACTTAAAGCTTTACTCAATCAGCCAAATTAAATTGTTAAAGTGTGGCGGCGATAATGGCGAACAGTTGCTATAAGGAAACGTTAATAACGTTTCATAATAAGTACACAATTTGGTCGATCGTTTGCTCTTCGTCCTGCGAAAATTTTATTCTCGTGGTATCCAGACGTGAGGTAATTTCAATTTTCTGCCCCAGAAACACGTATTTTTTCCTAAAAAAAAAAAGATAATCGACAATGAAGCGTGGGTAATTTTCATAGGGTGCGTTTGTACGTAGGTACTAGGTACCTACCCCTACGTATGTGTTTAGTTTCGGTGTAACAACAGGTGCGACACTAATTAGGGTCAATTGGACGGAAAACAGGGTGGCGTACGTTGTGTTTTGAATGCGAAGCACACAACGGCGCGGCCTTTTCGGATTAACTTTTGTTAATTTACGAAATTTTAACCTTTTAGTCGTTTATTAGGATTTATAGTTTGGGAAATCGTATTTTTTGCGCCGGCTTTTGTTGAGCGTTTTTTCACGTCTGCTGGTGCTGTGTGATTCGCGTACCCATATGGAATAGCGAACAAAAAGATCTTTGGGATGAGGAAGTTGCCACGTGACGATTAATAAAAGTTTAAAAGTTGCCAGAGTTAGGAGTTTTTGTACAATTTCAGGGGGAAAAAAATTGTCAGGTTTTTGTCTATGTTTTTTTTTCATATGTTTTGGGACGTCATCGAATTTATGGAATGGTTGAGAGTGGAAGATGCGAGGCGACATCTGGAGTAGAATTGATGTAGTTGGAACGAGTTTTAGTGCGATCTGTTATCGAATGGTTGAGTTGAAGTTGTTGAGAGCTTTAAAACAGTGCTTCGACGATTGCTCGTTTTGGCAGTTTTAATCGGTGTTGATAGATGGCAGCTGGGTCGAATTTTGAGATAATATGAAATGCTCGTTGGTGGTTTTTTTTTCAAAGGGTGACAAGTCCGCGCGGTTTATCATTTCGGAAGTCTCCGTAAGGTATTATTCTTCTTAGAGGAAACCTCCGTTCAACTGAAGGATTTTCCGTTTCGACTTTCAGATGAGTGATTTTCCCTGTGGAAATTATCATTTTTTAGGCGGATTTTCGAGGCAAGAATGGGATGAAATGGTGCAGTCTATTGGGGTATTGTTGTTTGACGAGGGATTCTTCGGATTTGTGTTTCTGGTTGAAAAATATTCATTGGATATGTCTCGAAAAATCTTAAATTTTGGAATGAAAAATTCGAAAAATATTGAAATTTTCCAAGTAAAAAAATTCGAATTTTTCGACCACAATTTTGACGAATTTTCGCCTATATTTTGTAAAAAAAAAAACGAAAAATTCGATATTTCGGTAAAATTTTCAATTCTGTTCTGTTGGTAGAAATCAATTTTTTTTTTGATTTTTTGATACAGGTTGCCTCATTTATAAAGTCGATGATTTTGAAAATGAATAAAAACATTTTGGCTGCAAAATTATCGAAAATCAAGCTTCCTAGAAAAAAATTAAAGCTCAGAGAGGAAAGATAATTTTAATCTCTGCAATTTTCATCCCTTACATTTTTTTCGAAGCACCCTTAGTTTAGCCAGAAAATCCATGTTAAATTTACGAAGTTGATAATTTCAAAAATGAAATAAGTTTGACTGCAACCATTTCGAAAACTGAGCCTATTTTGAATGCGAAAATCTCAGAAACTAAGCCACCTAGAAAAAAATTGATAAGTTATAAAAGAAAGAAAATTTTAAGCTCTACAATTTTTATCCCTGGCATTTTTTTCGTAGCACCCTTATTTTGGCTAGAAAATCCATATCTGTGGAAAATTTACGAATTCAATAATTTCAAAAATGAAATAACTTCGACTGCAACCTGAGCCCATTTTGACTGCAAAAATCTCAGAAACTAAGCCACTTAGAAAAAAATTGATAAGTTATAAAAGAAAGAGAATTTTAAGCTCTACAATTTTTATCCCTTGCATTTTTTTCGTAGCCCCCTAAGTTTAGCCAGAAAATCTATGTTTATGGGTACGAAGTCGATTATTTCAAAAATGAAGTAACTTTTGACTGTAAAAATCTTGAAAACCAAGCATCATCATAGGAAAAAAATAATAGCCCTAGGGGAAAAGAATATTTCAAGCTCTACGATTTCTATCCCTTGCATTTCTTTCGTAACACCCTTAATTTGGCCAGAAAATCCATGTTTATGGAGAATTTATTAATTCGATGCTATTTTTTTGTTTTTTTCTTCATTTTCAAATCCATCGACTTTGTGATTTTCTGCCCAAAAATTAAGGGTGCTACAAAAATAATGCAAGGGATGAAAATTGTACAGCTTGAAATTCTGCTTCTTTTATGAGTCTTTACTTTTAGCATATCATTCAAATACTTTTGATCAATTTTCATTGAATTTCAGCAAATTTTTACAATTTTAAACGTATTGGAATGGATACGTTTTATGACTGATGAATGAGGATGGGGGAGGGGTGGGGGGTGTCGGGAAAATTTTTGCCTCACGTTTTTCGGTCACAAATTTCAGATTGTGAAAGTGGTTCAAACATTGAAAAATTGTTAAAATTTGCATAATAATTAATGCAGGGGGACACATTCGAAAATTCGACGGTTATAAAAATGAAAAAAAAAACAACTGCGAAAATACTTATCTAAAAATAAATCCATTATACAAGAAACCAATTAGCTCATAGTAGAAGAGAATTTTTTATCTCTATAGTTTGCATCCCTTGTATCTTTTGTAGCACCCTTACTTTGGCTAGAAAATTCATATTTAAAGTTCAAAACTGAAACAACTTTTGACAAAAAAAATCTTCGAAACTAAGCCTCCTAGAAAAAAAACTAATAGCACTTAAGAGAAAGAGAATTTTAAGCTCTACAATTTACATCCCTTGCATTTTTTTCGTAGCACCCTTAGTTTGGCTAAAAAATCGAGAAATTCGCAAAGTCGATGCTTTTTTTTGTTTTTTTTTCTTCATTTTCAAAACCATAGATATTTGTATGTTTTCTATTAACATGGATTTTTGGCCAAACTGATGGTGTTGCGAAAAAAATGCAAGGGATGAAAATTGTAGAGCTTGAAATTCTCATCATGAAAACTGCCAAAAATTACCCAAAAATTGTTAAAATTTTTCATAAAAATCATTTAAAATATGAAAAAAAAAAAAAATCATAAAAATCGTCGAAAATGTTTTCAAATTGTCAAAGTCTGTAAAAGTTCCAATGTTGTAAAAATGGTCCATAAGTCAAAAAAACGATAAAAATTTCGAAAAATTGTTGAACTTGTCAAAAAATTGCGAAAAAATCGTAGAAATGGAGGAAAAATTCATGAAAACTACTGAAAATCACATCAAAGTTTTCATAATAAATCTAAAAAAATGATCAAAGTTGTGAAAATTATCAAAAATGCTGTTTCATTTGTCAACATTTCCGCAAAAACCAATAAAAATACTTACTCATCGTAAAAGTGATCAAAAAATCAAAAAATCTGTCAAAAATGTTGTAAAAACTTCAAGAATTTTTACATTTTCCAAAATTTTCAAGATTTTTTACCTCGTTTGCGTAATTTTGACCGATTTTTTTTAAATTTGTATTTTTAAACGATTTTTAGGAATATTTGTCACAATTTTAACACAACCTTTGATGCTTTTGATGATTTTTATGACCCTCTAAAAGTAGTTTTTACAGGTCTTTGCGAAAATTTAAGCACTTTGAACAGAATTTTCGACAGTTTTCATGAACTTTTGACTGTTTTTACAGTTTTTTTTTTACCAATTTTTGGAACATTTTAACATTTTTCGAAAATTTTCAAAAATTTTTTAACAGATTTTCTATAACTTTTATGAAAATTTCAACAATTTTTGAAATTTTTATAATTTTTTAAACCATTTTTACAATATTTTCGATAATTTTCTTGGAAATTTTCAACATTTTTAATAATTTCGATGAATTTTTCTCATTGAAAAGAAAATTGAAAAGAATTTATGCCAAAAATTGTAAATATGACAAAAACAGGTAAACTTTTGAAAATTCGACTTGAAAAAAAGAACAAGATTAATAAATATTGCAACTATATTTCCTCAGGTTAAATTTTTTCCACAACAAATTTCTCAGCATAATTTTGATCCCCTCTCCCCCCACTTTTTCTACAAACAATAGGAATCCAACCAGCGATCTCATCCTGTATTATGTCACCCATCCCGAATAAAGTCTTTATAATTACGATCGAATCAAACCAGAAGGTAAAAAATAATAAAACGATTTACGGGGCAATGCCTCGTCTAACACTAGGTACATCCAACTCGCAGACTATTTCATTTGACGACGCTGTATAAGTTGCATAACCGATTCGCCGCGCGCCAAATTATCCGCACACACCGAAGACAATTTACTCGGGCGTATTCGCGAAATTGGATAATAAAACAGTTAGGAACTTTATTAGCTTTGTACCTACACGGAGACGCTATCCTCGGTATATACGAGTACAACAGAAACATACGTACGTAGTTCTCCGGTTTGTGTTTTTTTTTTTTCATTTTATTTTACATTCTTTTTCAACTGCTGCGTTCATTGACGCAGCCAACACGTATGATAAATTCACACCAAATTGAGTTTCGAGACGCGGTATATGGGTAACCGGGGGTGAGGGAGAGGTGCAGGCACGATACGGGTAATTTTTGCGTTCGCGTATTAAATTGCTTTGTTCGATTGCTGCTGCGGACGATGGTCGACGAGCAGAAGAGACGACTATAAATTCCAAAATGACCAATAATAGTTGAGAGCTAGTTTTTTTTGGTCTTTTTATGTTTACTTAGTTCGTAGGTATATACACGAATGTAAAATGAGCTACGCCGAGTACAACAGGATCTATCGTTGATATTTAAAAAGTACCTACTACTCTTCGCGTATGGCCCGCGTAGTTTTTTTTTTTTGGCTGAAATTGAAATTGCCCTTTAAAATATGGTAACTTAAAGAGCGCCGCAAAAAATTGGAATATCGTCTAGTAAAAAAAACATCAATCAATTTCCATGAATAATGTATACGTTTTTATACGCATTCGAAGCGCTGTTTGGTATGGCTAGGTACTTTGTACACTGTCATTTTACGCTGTGTGCGAAATTTTTCGACTCTTTTGGGCTCAGTTTCAATAAAGAAAGCAATTTTCAAAAATTACAATTACCGGGGTAAAAAAAATTGCAGCGAGGAATATAAATTGGTTGTTATGGTATTCAGAACCCTTTGTTTTCTTCCCACTAATGTGTGTACCTGAACCTACTCGGGGATACCTACATATTTATTTGGTCTGTAACGAAAAAATATGAAAAAAGCCGAAATATTTCTTTGCTCGGTGGGACGAAGTTGGTAATCGGTAATTTCCTCGGTAATTATCCTCTGGCGAAGAGTCCTGTGTATTTCAGCTTAATTTCTTCCTTCTTAAAATGAGTGGGTATTTGCATATAAGTCACCGCCATTTTCATACTACCCATGAAACTATAAAAAATGGGATATGCTTTTGCTCATTTTATTTTTCAAGTCCATAAAGTGGTGATATTTGAAATTTTCTTGAAAAATTTTAAATCCAAAAAGTCATTTGAATTCTGAAAAATTTTCCAAGTCCAAAAAAGCCAGACAAAATATCTAAAAGTCATCGTAAAAGATTTTCATGAGTGAATTTCTTAATGGAATTTTTTTGAAAATTTTTCGAAATCCAATTACAAGTATAATAACTTGGAATGACAATTTTGACCGAAAATGACTTTAAATGTCAACTTTTACTAAAAATTACGATTTGGACCAAATATTACGATGTTTACCTTGAAATGTCTATTTTGACAAAAAAAAATCTAAAAAATTTTCTAAGTCCAAAAAAGTCTGACATAAATGGACAAAAATTTGGACAGAATATTTGGACAAAAAATGACACTTTTTACCTTAAAATGACAATTTTTACCAAAAATGATAGTGTTTAACTGAAATGAAAATTTTTACCAAAAATGATAGTGTTTAACTAAAATGACAATTTTTACCAAAAATTTCACAATGTTTGAACCTGTTTTACAATTTGAAATTTCCTTATCCAAAGAGTCAAGTTATCCCTTTGCCCATTCGATCTAGCTTTGCTCTAATCATTTGCGAAGAGTATCT
>FIZU01012693.1:0-10435 GCA_900064475.1 Pseudococcus longispinus | reverse complement strand
ATTCAGGTCGACGCAGAAACTCAAATTGCACCTAGAAACCCGCGTGACAGCTTCTTTTAGAAGTGTTTTGGGGGTCTAAAACTCAAAAAACCACGATTTTTTCGAAAATTACCGCTGTTTGAGGCACCATAGCTCCCCTCCAGAGTGATCTAGGGGGCTAAAAATTTCTATGGAGAGTTTTCAACTCAAAATGAACAACATATCAAAAAATTAGCAAAATCGAAAAGCATTTTCAAAATCCGCTCCACCCTACTGTACAGGCAATACCAAGTTTGGTGAAAACCGGTTGAAAACTCGCGGAGATGAAATTTTTTAGCTTGAAATCACTATTTTGAGGGTGCAGTCCAAGGAATCCGCATTAGCTCTAAAATCATCTTTTACCATAACAAATCGGAAGCGATGAAAAAAAATTTGAATTTCGATCAGAGGCCGATTGACCACCTTGTCACACCAGAGCTTTTGGCGATTTAAAGTCATCATAGTTGCTCCTATGTCTCGAACGCTTGCTCACAAGTTCCAGAGTAAATTTTTGATAATTCATCGATGAGTAAAATTTCAGGCAACGAGAACACGTTTGACCATTGAGCTTTTTTTCTTTCACTTTTTTTTACGTACCGGACTTCTTTCATATGCGTACGTAGGGCTATTTCTTGGCAAGAAATCAAAACTGTCATCTTGAGGGATCGATTTGGTCAAAACTTTTTAAATAAGATGTAAAACTGGACTGAGTTTCTTTTGACAGGGTACTAGGTGGTGGCATTAGTACCATGTCCTCATCGATACAACGCACTTAATTTTGTTCCACCATTATTACAACCTCAATGGAAAAGACAAAATTTCAAATATCAATTACATTTGGTGTGTGAAAAAACACGAACTCTCACTTTTCTCTAAAAATTATTTTCATCTAATACGTCCTTTTTAGAATGTATTTCATCGTCAATGTTTGTGCATTGGAAAAGAATAAGCTCAATCTCTTTTACCTTGAATTTTTTCACTTTCAACAAACCTTTTGCATCACTCACTATGGGATGATCTTGAATTCTAAATAAACCAAAGGCTTGATAAATTTGATCAAATTTTAGATCTCGCAATATTTCATTCAATTTATCATTTCGATCTGTTTCATATTTTTCCCCAGTTTTTCGTGAATTTCCTGAGCAAGATATACGAAATACTTGTCAGCATCGCATGCTTCATCTTCACGGATGCATAATCTACAACACCCAAAAGAATTCTCACTTTCATTTTCTGCACGATGGCAAATTTAAATTACCCCCACCCCAATCGTATTGCGGATACCTTTCGCTCGTCTTATATAAATCTTCTATCCGGCTATTAAATTCAAAGCGAAGAAACCCTCGTCTGGGACGACGTATAATAATGCACGATAAAGGTCTGGTCTATACTGCAGCAGGAGGCTGGGAAGGGCTAGGAGATGTGAAGCGAATCCGATAATACGAATTCGATGGTATTTCTTAACTCTGTATTCCGTCGTCGATGCCGTTGAAGGGGGTAAACGTTCGCGAATAACGCGATAAATATGGCTGCGAACAATAACCGTAAAATCGTATTATGGTGCCACTGCGTATACATACGTATTGTGTATAGTCTCACCGCGCCGTACCTCAATTGAAAATCTACCGACTTTATTCCATCTTTCGTGCCATAAAACACATTAGAAATCATTTTACTCGGATGCCCATAAGCTCATCGTCGCGTCCGTCGTCGTACGAAATGTGAATGGTGTACGTACATCGAATATAAGCACTTATTGTCTAAATCTTTCACGTATGAGGGTAAGAAGTCGAAAGTAAAAAACAACGGACAATCAATTTTTTTCTGCCTTCAATTATTTTTCTATTATATGTACATAAATATTCATCAATATTTCGATGCATTGAAAACGCTATGATTTTTGGGCACAAGTATCGATGGGCGTTGTTTTTCTCCAATTCAGATTAGTCATGCTTTATTGATGAAATTTCTTCATGAATGAATATTGGCTTCCAAAAGTGTAACAGCTTGATGGGAGTAACAAATCGAGAAGATTGAGCAAATCTTGGATGACAATATTGGTTAGTTTAATTCGTGAATTATGATTTTATAAAAGCTTATCATGCAAAATTGATTTGCTTTATGAATAAAGTCCGCCAGCAAGTCAGCGAATCAGTGTACAAAATTAGGGTTCGATACGGAAAGAAGTTGATTTTGCTAATTGAAGGAAAACACAAAAGTTACTCCACAGTTCCACTCAAGTGATTTATCAATGGTTTGAAAACTGCTGCAAAGAAATTATCGCTGTGGTTCCTATTTGAACTTGATGACCGTGCTTTTACTTGAATCTACGTATAATTTCATTTTGTAGGATTCAAAGGAACTCCTGTTCATTCCTATAAATTTGCGAATGGTGTCGCGTTTTTTTTCGTTTAATTTTCCTTTCAACTTGACTATTAATTTTCTTGCTTTTCAAGCACCCTGAAAATTGAAACGAACAAATTCTAATTCAAGTGGATTGAAAACTTCTATGTCACTTCGTTTTCTCAGATCTAAACATCTAGTGAATGCAATATCCTAAGTGAAAGCATCTATGTAGGTAATATGATGCAGTACTGACATGAAAATTACGAAAAATACATGGTTTATTTAATCATGTTTGAACATCTTTTACCCATTTTTATTTATTAATTTAAAAAAGGTCAAAAAAAAGGAATAGATGTGATTGATTCGAGGCTCTATCAATTTAATGGTTCGCATGTGATTTTTCCCTTGTCCATCTCGATCGCCTTCGCCGCTCTTCCTATCATTTTTCGGATGCTTCTTGAGTTCCATGGACCGAATAAAAAATTTGAATCTAGATTTTATGAGGTATTATTGGTGGTAAGTAAGTACATACAAGATAGCAACTCCAATAAAATAATGTTGAAGTATCCATTGATGAAATGGAAAATTGACGTTGAAAAATGAATACTTACCTACCTTATCCATATGACATGACGTACGAGTTCAATCAATTATTCAACGTAGATTGACAAATAGGAGAGAAATAACTTGGAGAACACATGATTCAAGAAAAGATAAAACTTTTTTTTCCGGTCTGTTTTGCAAAACAGAGTTAAGAACATTTTGTATTCATCTCTAGCTCTTCCTTTTGAGTTAGCCGGATTTTGTTGAATCGTACAAAGGTTATGAATCATACTTGTGATGACAACTGAGAAAGGAAAGTTTTTTCTTCACTCATCTATGGATTCCTTCGTTCATCATTTTAAATCTACTGATGTAGGTCAATTTTTTGGCATAAACTCCTTAGTCATAGTACATTATTCTTGGTAATGCTCAGTCAATCTGTAAATTCTGAATTCTCATCAGTATTTCTCATAGTCATGAAGGGTCTAGGTAGGTAGTAGCTACCCTTGCTTCGTTTTTTCTTTTCGTATTTTTCCCCAATAATTTTGTTTTCTTTTTTAAGAGGTTTATTGTTGGCATTTTTTTGTACGACGAATTCGTCGCGATCGGTTAAACGATTTTAATCGATTTATTACGAGTTGAAAATTGTTATATTGTGTTGCTTTTTTTTTTACTCGATAAAAATATACGCAGCATCGTTTCCAACAAAAAAAGCTCCAATTCGTATCGAGCTTCGATGTAATTAAAATCGAAGAATAGGGAGCCGAGATTTGTAAAGATGAAAAACGGTTGAATTTTCTTTTCGATAAATTTCATTTTTTTGCTTACATTATGAAATTTAATTTTCAAAAAAAAAACTGAATAGCTTTTCAATATTTTCGCTTACTGTTATTCCTCCTTCGCTTTTATTCTTTTCTTCTCCCTCTCGGACCGATTTCTTTCTTTTTCACTCACTCGAGTTTCGCGTAAGGTACCTTTGGAGAGAAAAAAGGCGCGTTTCACGGTGGAATAATGTAGTAAAAATTAATATTGTCCGAAAATTTTCGTTGTAAGAAAAGTCATTAAATAAAACTCATTAATTCAAAGCATTGCGGCGGGGAGAAAGTCGTTCTAGTGGAAAGTAGTGATAATGGATCTGTTTTATGAAACTCGTCGCTTTTCTTTCTCTTTCACCCTCTTCCCATCGACCCATTGACTCTTGTATTTGTAGCGTGACCTTCTCTCGGTCGTTATCATTTCGATGGTGCCGATCCTTAGGTATTTCTAGAGAGATTATGAGATGAAGGTTGCATTTGCTCGTGCTACAATGCCCCTAGTGTGAATTGGTAAAAAAATCCAGCATCGTTGAATTTATTTTCGTAAAATCAGATTATTGATCCGAGTTCACTTAGGAGTTTTAATTTTGAGAACCCAATTTATCAATTGAGCCTGTCGATGGTTTAGTTTTGCGATCATCCGTGATTTATTGAGTACCGAAGGAAATTGTTTCCAATGAGAGTGATGTTCCCAAAGCACTTGAAATATTTTATGGCAATTGAATATCTTGAATATAAATGATTTTTTTGATGGGATCGACATTTCACATTTCATGCATTCTAAATAGATTACATTGTTTCGATTACCACGGTTAATAATCAGCAATGGGTAAGCAGATTGCTATATCCAATACGACTTTTGTACCTTTCCGAACGTAACAACATCGATTCACCTATTTCAATGTAGAAACGCACTAATTCTATTGTTCAAATTCAATTAAGAATGTTTACATGTGCAAGAATTTCATTAAGATCCACCAGCACGAGATATTCATCTCGAAGGTATGAACGTTGTTTTTCATTCGTACCTTGGCTACGCTCAAAAGCTACGAGTATTTTTTATTCGTTCATTTTCAACTATTAAACTACGAACTGCACAAGTTTATTGTGTGGCCTTTTAGGCAGTTAGTTGCATTTTAAAGTCGTGACAGCCGTATTCCCACACGACCCACGCAACGCTGACGATGACGGTACCAGCTTTGTTATTTTATCTCGTCTTTACTATTTTAGTATTTACCGAAAATGTGTACGCTTGACGAAATCTTATGTAGCAAGTACAAAACGACCATTGAGTAGGCGTACGTGAGCCATAAACGGGAAAGAATTCTCTTCGCCAATTCGATTTTTAAATGTGTGAGTGTGGGTAACCAAAAGGTAGTTGGCGACAAACGACCGGACCATTATTACATTAGGGTTGGTCGGCCTCTGGTGTTTGGTATCTTTTCATGCGTGTATTATATGTATCTTTCAAAGGTTAATTTCTGCAAATTGCTCGCAGATTTGAGAAAATAATGTGGATAGATATCTAAGTGTGGTCGGGTTTGGCCTCTTCTAAAACGATAAAGCATCAAAATGAGGATTGTAAAAAAATATATATATACATAGTTCACGTGTCGAATCTATGAATTTTTCGAAGTTTTGATTTATACCTAACAGTTCGTAGGTATGTTACTTGGTTACTCTCGAAGTTGCTTTGTACCCAGGTATTTCGCATTCTGGTCACTTTGTTCCCAATTCTACACTTGGGAATTTGCTCAAAATGACCTTAATTTTTCATAACTATAATGAATAAACTTCATTTCCAAAAATCCACAATTCAATTCATATTATTATTTTTTCAAAAAAATTTTATTGAAAAAAAAAATTTGAATCCAGGCTGTTTTTATCTGAGCGATCGTACAGATAACGAATTTATATCAAAAAACCATTTAAGGATAAGCACATTCAGTAGAGAATAAGTGTTATTTGTTTTTATAATAAAAAAATATTTGATCGATTATTTTTTCATTTGCTGCGACCCCCTCCCCCCTCAAGTAACATGTAAAACCCGCTCATTACGTCAGTCCCGCGACACCCCCGCATTTTCAAGATTAATCGCCCTGGGGCCTGAATTTTGAACTCTACACTTGAGAAAAAATCAGATCTCCGGCCCTGCTTCCCGCGATATTGATGTTCGAAATTGTTTAGATTTGGGCACCAAAAAGACCGAACATTGTTTTTTTTCTCACGAAATCGTCCTCAAAGAAAATCTCACCTTCAATTGATTGAAAAAAAAATTCTCTTAATGTTCTCTCGTTACTTAATAATTTTTGGTCACTTTTAATACCAAGAAGTCACCAATATGACTTGAGAAATTGATAAATTTGTATGCATAAGCTTGTTTTATCAGCCAGCGGTCTTTTCATTTGGCCTTGAATTTTTTTGATTTTTCTCGCTCCGGTCACGAAGAAAAACACAAGTTTACATTCATGCCACACCATTGAAAAATTCAAGCTCCACAATGAACTTACACAACACCGCAGTAAGTGCTCATTAAACGCAGCAGACATCACTCGACACCCCACGTTCGTCGTGCATACGATTAATTAACCCATTTATGGAAAGATGATTCGTTAATTACACGTAAATACGTAGTACCAAACACTCGAGTATATCTCGCGACTGATTAAATACGTAACCTCCGGCGCAGCTTCACGTTTGCGGATAGCTCGCTTTATATACATCCACGACAAAGCGAATTATTCGGTGTTCGCGTCGAATAATATTTACATTTAATCCACTTCGTCTTGTTGTATCTCGTAACGTATGAGTATATATGCTTCTGTATTATCGCTTTGCTGTGTCACCTCATATCCAGACCTCTCACACATATCGTCGTATATCTTTATCAGTCGAAAAGTGCACGTTTTTAATCAATTCGAAATTAGAAAACCGTCGTCGTCGTTGTCATTTTCATCCCCTTGGTACCTCAAACTCTACTATTTACACCTCTCTCGCGGCTTCCTTATATCTCTCTCGTCAAATCCTATGTGTAATGTGGTGGGGTAAGACCGGAGGGAGCTGGTCTCATCTTCTAAATGTAATTTGAATTTCAATCGACGAAACCGTCACGTCCGAAAACTTTCACACGCATATTTCCAACCAATTAGTATAATAGTGTAGGTTACACTATATACTTCGGTCAACCCCTAAAACCACTATAAACTTCGATGTATTCGTATTAAATGTGCAGCCCATCGCCGTCAACCACCTCTATCGATGTATCTTCGTTTTATGATATACAATCCAATATACTCGTACATACGTACTATGTAGCTATAGATGCAGATACACGTTCGTTATACACCATATAACTGTGTATACAATCTCGTACATCTGCCTCTCTTCACCATTAATGGATTAGTTTTCAAACCGAAATGAAAATTCGATTGATTTTTACAATTTCGCCGAATTAAAGAGTCTACGTCGAAAAAATCTCTGCAGCTATGGATTCGTTTGTAAAAAAATAGACCTACAGTGTATTGAAAACGATGTCAACCCACAAATACCCAGAAATAGGTTCGAGCTTATTATTCAAATATGATTTTTTTATTGTGGGCAGACATGAGACAACTATTTGTAAAAAAATTAATTTTTCAACGTCAACTCTTTCAAAGAAAGAGTCAACTCCCACCTTGAACAACTCTTTTGTTTAAAAAGTCTTATCTCTTATTCAACCCCTTTAAAAATATAGTTGAAAGACTTCATCGACTCTTTTTTCAACTCTTTGAACAATTTTCAAGGTGAAAATTGATTTATTACATACGAAATTTCAATTAATTTTTTCTCCCCAGCTTCTCGCGAAGAAAAATTTTTGAAAAAGGAGGTTTGCAGGCAACAAAGTACCTTCATTTTTCAGTATCGGAGTCGAGAAATTATTTTTTGATCATTTTCTAACAAAATGAATTGAAAAAAAAATCAATTTTTCACATAAAATAGAAGGTTGAAGCTTTCATTTCGTATAAAATTCAATCCCTCACAATAATTACTGCACGATTTTTAATTAATTATTGAAAATCGCGAATTCCGTTCACATAAAACCAATTCTCTTTTCCTGGAGAATGTCCGGCATGCTTTCCTGCGTGAACTCAAGTTCAGTGGTCGCTTGAAACTGGCCATGGATTTGTTCCACAGATTTCTCACCAAAAATCATTATTACGTTGTTCTCGTTCGTCTGAAATTTCGATTAAGGAATCTCACATTTGCCCAAATCATTCATTCAAGGTCTTTTGTGTAGCATCGAGCCCTTCGTTGGTTTTTATTTCTACTTCGGTGCAGAAGTCTCCCCAATTATGCACTGAATTCAATATCGCAGGATCCCCTGGCTCATTGATGCATCTTACAGCAGAATGGTTCACAAAATTAATGGAATTTATCAAATTTTTGGCTTTTATTGATTTTTTGTGATTTGGTCATTCGCTAACATCGATAGAAAGAAATACTGTTGATATTGATATCGAATCGTTGGAATAAATTTAATGAACTTCTGATTGTCGCATTATTGGGCAAACTTTCTGAGAAAATGGATCTTCATTTAACGATTCGTCGCCCATAAATTCTTGCAACTTTGCAGCTATATTCGCTGCTCGAAATATGCGAAAAAGAAATTAGAAAAGCTAATTCTTCAGTTAGAAAACTGAAAATGGAACCTGCCAAATCAACTGCTGAGTTTGTTCAGTTGTTCAAAACAGTGAAATATTGGCTAGTTAAGATCGCATGAGGAGAGTAGTGAAACGAAAAATAGTCTAAGGTTTTCGCACGGTGAATGGAAGCATTTGTATATCCTACGAATTAGCTCGTGTAAGTTGTGTTAGAACCGAAACAAAGATGTACACGTATTCTCGACACCACGTACTACATTGGTGCTTTTCACTTTGGTAAAAGCTAAGGCCGTGGCTTAGCTAAAGCTTGGTTCGAATTTCCATCGTCGATTTACTCGGCGGCTTTTTAACCTCGTCGGTTGGTTTGTAATATGGCTGAATATGCGGAAAGGACGAAGTGAGGTGCAGCGGGGTACGGTAACGGTACCCATTTAATATCCGTATTAATGACCTGCATGACGAGGATATTTCATTTGTGTGTATACGCCTTCGTTCGTTATAATACTTTACTCTTCGCGACCCCTCGCCGTTTCCATTCTGTGTGGATACGGTAACGATGGCAGGATGGGAACAGGGATTCCATATCTGCGCTATTATTGAACGGTTTAGGTTAATTTTCACGTTTGATAGGGTTTATTACGGTATACCTTGTTGGATAAACGATAATGTGATGATGTATTTCTAATTGAGACTGATTGAATGGGTGCTGGCGAATGGGTAAAGATGTATTGGTCGGATTATCGGTGCGGTGACGTAAATGAAAATGTTTTTGGATTAGATGAGTGGTTTTAAAATGGGTTCCTTGTAGGGTTAAATGGCGATGAAGGGGTTGATTGTAATCGAATTCGTTTCTTGATCTTACGAGAGAAGTTTGAGTGAAAAAATGAGTTGTTTTTGTCTACTTTTTCGTTACTTGGTTTTTGTTTTTCGATGAGGAGGCTCTGTATCTCAATCTGTGCATCAATCATGGTTTCTATTAATATTTCGATCTTCCTGGACAATGTCTTCGCACTTTTGTTTTTCAAATTGAGAGGTTCTTTTTCCTAAAACAGGAGAGACAATTGAGTTCAGGTAAGGAGGCGATGTTATAGGCTTATTAAACCTTGTCTCCAATGAGTTGAAAAATGAGAAATCGCTGAAAAAAACGAGCAAACACTTACTGTACGTTTTCAATTGACACGAATTAATAAAATTCGAAAGTTATTGAAAAGCTCCGAGAAATTAACATCTCTGTCCCTGTTTGACAAATACATCATCAGTCACATAAAATTGTACCTAAATGCGACATTCGTCCCTTCAACCCCTTTCGCAGATCGTGACGACTCCGCTAATGTCGCGTTTTCGCGAACTACTTCTCGTTTTAACAATTCAAAAAGAGAAAAAAAAACTGTTACATCGTCGACGTGTCCTCTTGTAAATTATTTACGTAGGTACCCCTTTGAAAGAAACAAAAAGAAAGAAAAAAGCTTCACGAAGTGTTTTTTTCCTCGCCTCGTTCTCGCACCGTTCACCGGTACTATGCTAGTGTATACTCTTTCCACGTTCGCGTGTTGTTAGCAGCTTGATTGAAACGTTTCAAAATAACTTAACAATTTCATCATTTTGAGGAAAAAAATCTAACGCGTTTGGAAAATTGTTATAGCGGCCTGTTCCGTCTGTAGTATGCTTTGTTAGCGGAATCTAACAAGCAGGGATGAGGATGTGTACGATTGAGAAAGAAGGAAGAAACAAATAAAGGAAGAAAACGAGTTGAGAAAAAACTAACGTAAAGATGTTTAATCTTGGCAACGATGTGTAAGTTTTTTTCGCCGAAGAAGAAAAGAACGACGAAAGAAAAATTCAATTATTCAAAGACGATGAAAAAATTACGATCGGATTTAATCGGATTACGTTTATTTCGAAAGAACAATACAAACAACAACATTATCCAGGGTGACGACTGAGCACGAAAAGCACTAGATTTTGATAATTAGCAAAGAAAAATTAATCACATTTTAATAGTATATTACAATACAAGGGTGGGAAGGGAACTATTACGTGTCGAGCGCGTGTAGCGTTTGCGAGCCGAGCCGT
>FIZU01012674.1:0-10831 GCA_900064475.1 Pseudococcus longispinus | reverse complement strand
TGTCATTTTTTGTTAAAATTGTAATTTTTGGTCAAACTTGTAATTTTTGGTCAAACTTGTAATTTTTGGTAAAAATTGTAATTTTTGATCAAACTTGTAATTTTTGGTCAAAATCGTCATTTTTTGTCAATATTGCCATTTTTTGGTCAAAACTGTCATTTTTTGTTAAAATAGTAATTTTTGGTCAAACTTGTAATTTTTGGTCAAAATCGTCAATTTTTGTCAATATTGACATTTTTTGGTCCAAACTGTCATTTTTTTGTCAAAATTGTAATTTTTTGCGTCGAAACTGTCATTTTAATGTAAAAATTGTTATTTTTGTCCAACTTGTAAATATTTTAGTCAAAATTGTTATTTGAAGGTAAAAATCATTAAACAGAAATATTATAAAAATGGTTAAAAAGATCATAAAACTTGTAAAAAACATCATTGAAATAGTCGAAATTACTAAATAAAAAATAAAAAATAAAAATCATTAAAAATATCGTTAAAACGGTTATTACTCAAAAATGTAAAAATTAACGAAAATTACGTAAAAAAAGTTGAAATTTGTAGGTATGAATATTATTGAGAATACTATAAAAAAATGTTTGTGTTCTTACTCAACTTTTATGCAATTTTTACAATATTTTCAAAAATTTTCATAAAGTTTCAACATGTTTAGGTACAACTTTTTTTTTCGAAATTTCAACGTTTTTTTACGATGCTTGAAACGTTTTTCAGTTTTTTTAAGAAACTTATGTTTGTATAAAAATTCTCAAGTACAACTTTTTCGAAATTTTCATCAATTTGTACAAAGTTTTCGACAATTTTCATGAATTTAGGGCGATTTTGTAATAGTTTTCGTGAAGATTTAAAAATATTCAAAAGTTGTTTGAGAAAGAACAAAGACTGCACTGTTGAAATTGACATTAAAATCATTAAAAATTGCTTAATGTGAACTTGAATGTTTAAAAAAAAACTTTAAATTACAAATTATACAAAAGTTTGAGGAAATTACGAAAAAAAAAATTAATGTCATACAGATTACTTAGGTAGGTATTGCAAAAATTGTCTAAAAAAAATATAAAAATTAAAAACTGATGAAATTATTTAAAAAAATGTTTAATGAGTTAAATTTGCATTCACTTGTTTTAAATGTGTAAAAATACTTCAAATTTAAAAAAAAAAACATGATCAAATCTCCCTCCCCCACCTAGTCAAAATTTCATTAAAAAATATTGAATCATCGTAAAAAAAACTGTCTAAAAAAGTATAAAAACTCTTAAAAGTCTTTTAAAAACAGCTTAAATTACGTTTAAATTATTTTAAATGCTGTAAAACGTTACAAATCATGAAAAAGATTTTCAAACTATGAAAAAATATTAAAAATATCGTAAAAATTGTTGAAATATTGTTAAAATTAAGATAAAAAGTGTACAAAAACTTTAAAAAACTATTGAAATTGCTTTAAAATTTGATGGAAATTTGAAATTTGCAAATTATTGCTTTAAAAATCGATTAATATTTGGAAAAAATAATATTTTTGCGTTGTTTTTGAATAAATTCCATAATAGTAGTCCACCATTTTTGTCAAGTACGTTTTCGTGTTTCGATTAAGTTTGTAAAAATTTACATATTTTACTTCTTGATGAAATTTTATCAACTTTCAAGTTATTTTAGCAAAATTTTAATTATTTTCATTTCGTTTTTCAAAAATTTTTGAAGTATGCGTAAATTTTATTGATGTTTTATAGAAAATACTCATTACTTTTTAATGATTATTATGGAAACTTGAAATTTTTTACTTAGAACAATAGAAATTTTTAACGACCAATGAGAGTGGATTTTATAATTTCTGACAGCAATCAAAATAAAGAATTTTGTTTAAAAGCCAATAAGAGACAATTTTTCTTAATTTATTTACCAATCAACATTTCCCATTTTTGATCATCAATAAAATTAGAGAATAATATTGATTTTTTTTTTAGCACGCAATGAGAATTTTCTATTGAAGAATAAAAAAAAATATTGAAAAATATCTCATTTCTTAATAGGAGAAAATAGAAGTAGAAGCAAAAAAATTATGTTCTGAGGGATTTATTAATCTCATTAATTAGGTACGAGAGTACTATGTATTTGAAAAAATACTGTTCATGAATCTGGAAAAAAATTGTAAAATTATCTGGCTTTTCGTTGACGAAAAAAATTACATAGAACATTTCTTATTATAATTAATTGATGAAATTAATTTCAATTTTTTTCCAAATATATACTTGAAGGGAGAAGGGAGAGAAGGGAAAGAAAAGAGAAGAAGAAGTTGAAAATATTTTCAAATTTTTTAAAAAACTGAAAAAGTGTGTGTATGATTCTCAGTTCTAATCTTCTTGGATTTTGACTATTTAGTAAATCGAATTTTTCTATCATTATTTATTTATTTTGTGCAGTTTCTAATTTTCTTATTTTCTATGTTTCAAAATTCAAAGTTGAACTTGGGAGCTTTGAACGAATTGGTAACATTGAATAAAAAAAATACGAAAATAATCCAATAGATAGCGCCTCTAGCAGTTGTTTATTTTTCGTTGAAAAACGTAAATAAATCGAAGCCATTTTTACTTGAGTTTCGATAACATTATCAAGAATAATTGTACACAAATTAGTATAATCATACAACGAATGGTTGAAACATGTTTAAAACGTGTAAATTTAATAATCGACAAAATTAGCGAGTTTTTTTGGCTGGAAACATCGGATCACATCGAAAACAAATGTGCCAACGGAACATTGTACGTGCTCGGTATTTTGCCAAGTTTTACTAATTATAGTATTAATTTTTAAACAAATTATGCGGTTAATCGAACCGAATCAATTTCGTTTCACTTTTATCGACGTACTTGGCGATAGAAGAATCATGCAAAATTCCAAGTCCAGCGCGGACGTCATAATCCTTCGGTGTAGATAAGCTATCGCTGCAATACAATAACTTCTGGTTCATTGTTCATTAACAACCTGATGTATCATATTTCTGTTACAGAATGGGAAGCTTCACATCGGCTCATGTGTACAACAATGATGACCACGAAGATAACGATATCGTACTTCCCGAATCGATGAACGGTGACGATTTATTGGCTCTTTTCGAAAATGATACTACGAATGCGCTGCAACTGCAAAGGGAATTTTTACGAGTTAATAATAAAGGTGAATTAATCGAGGTATTAGAAATAATCTATTAAAAAAATCACATCTAATGATGGATTGTTTTTCTATACAGCTTCTGATATCAGAGTGATGCAATGGAACGTGTTATCACAAAGTACGTATTGTTTGCTGTACGTTGAAATTTGGTAAACAATCGTTTACGTAAAAATTGACCCAATTATTTTGTATTTAGCAATTGGTCAGCATTACGATAAATTTGTCAATACTCCTCGTCGAGCTTTGGAATGGAAACACAGAAGATTTTACATTTTACAAGAGATGATTACCTATATGCCGGATGTGTTTTGTTTACAAGTGAGTATAGAATCGGGTAGAATTATGAATTGGTGGAATTCGAACCGTAGCATTGATTTCTTTTTTATTATAGGAAGTGGATCATTTCGAATTTCTATGCAGAACGTTATCTACCCAAGGATACGCCGGTGTCTTTTACCCTAAACCGGACTCTCCTTGTTTACACGTCAAAGATAACAACGGTCCCGATGGCTGCGCTATTTTCTACCTCAAAGAAAGATTCGACGTAATCAAAATGAAAAAGAAAGTTATACCTGTATGGACCATCAGTAGCAATCAAGTAGGTATAATTTTCCTTCCATTAATATTTCAATATCTCTCTACTACTGACAAAATTTCACTCCTCAGGTCGCTATTATCGTACAACTCCGCGACAACTGGACCAACAAAACCATCTGCGTGGTCACCACTCACCTCAAAGCTCGCCCAGGAGCACTCATGTCTTCCATACGAAAAGAACAAGGTCGAGCTTTGATGGAATGCATATCATCTTACTCGGATCAAAGCGCTCTGCTCGTCTGCGGCGATTTCAACGCCGAACCAACGGAACCGGTGTACGATGTGGTGTGTAACAGCGCCTTAAACTTGGCCAGTGCTTACGCCTTGGATGGTAAAGAACCGTCATACACGACGTGGAAAATCAGAGAAGAAGGCGAACAATGCCATACGCTTGATTATATATTTTACACTAAAAATAAATTACAAGTCGATGCCGTACTGGAATTCCCCACCGATAGGCAAATCGGTGAAAATAGATTACCTTCGTTGGGCTACCCTTCAGATCATTTGTCTTTGGTTTGCGATCTATCGTACGTTTAAAATTCTTCGTTTAAAATGGTTGAGGAGTTTTGATTTTTTTGATTTTCTTTTCTTTTTAAATTATTAAGAGAAAGTACACGATTGTGGTACGTTTTACAAGTGACGAAATTGAGTAAATTATTCGCGGTGAGTTTTTTCTTCTGTTTCACGAAACTGGTTTTTTAACCGTAAGAAAAACCTTCGATTTTATATGGTCGAAGAAAAAAACACCCTTATTGAGTTAAATTGGCATTTAGGTTATCGACGAGTAATTTATGTAATTTTTTTTAAAGGAGTATTTTTGTTGATATTTATTTTTTATTTATTTGTTAATTATAAAAAAATTTTATACGTGGTGTTTTTTTTTTCATGCGACGTTATTTTTTTTACTGTTTTAAACTTTTTAATTGATTTGAGCGATAGAGCGAAGAATTACATCGATTGCGTCTACAAAAATATTGAAAAAAAGAAAAAAGTTAAAATTAAAAAATTTTGGTAGCGCTTCTACAGGATTTTGAAAGAACTAAACAAAGTCACAGATCAAATCACAGACTCCGTCTCTGGTAATGACGTAAAACACGTGCATTTTCAAAATTTTTTCCGAATTTTCGCATCTTCATGTAATAATTGAAGAATTATTGTTCATTTAATTCGGATTAATTGATTTATTTTCGGACTCTGGACACTTATTTATCTGTTTCGATTTGCATCATACTTTGACTACCGAACTTCATTGGTCAAAGACAATGCATCTTGCAGTAAGTAACAATGGAGAATCTGATTGAACAAACCTTTTCAAACAATCAAACTCCATTTAAGTACATTTATGTTCAGATAAGTGACGTTAACTTGATGAATATTCACCGGCATATCTATCGTAAGTTCGGAATCGAAACAGTGCTTCACTTAAGTTCCAATTCAATTGAAAGTTGGAACATTCCAAGGAATACCCACAGCACTCAGCAGGTAATTATTTTAGCTGTCAATATGAGACATGTCGTTTGATTCAGATTCTCGATGGTCGTTATTTTGTATTTGAAGTTTCAAGTCTTCTTTGACCAACTGAAGTCACGTATCTGTATTGTACGATATTCTCAAATTTATAGTTTGAGCTATAAAGGTTGATTGAAACATGAAGTTCTTGAAACGTAAGTCAACTACAACTACAGATCAACAGTATTTGTATTGTCAATATAATCTAATGAAGGTAGATCTATTAGGACGTGATCTGCGACCAGTTTATTATTTTGACGATAAGATTTCCAATTCCAGCCATTGTTGTGATTTTAATTTTATTTTTATGATTTCAGATAAGTGACACGTTTACTAATCAACAAAACCAATGAACAGGCACTTCTGGTCGGTTCGAAAGGCATCATAGTGATGATCCATGTTCTTCCAGAATCACTTCTCAAAAGAAGAAAAGCTGAAATTACCTGCAGGTGAGAGTTTATTTGATTTTTGACATGGTTAGATATTAATTTGATCCTAAAATCGAATATCAGCTCGAAATTTTCTCAAGCTGCGGTACTGTGTGACATGTGCAGAGATGTTTGTTGTTCTGATGTGAATTTATTCACTCGTCAATATCCATTTCCATTTACCTTGTCAATCGTACCATAAACATTGATGTATTTAGGTGATTTTTTTGATGAATTGCAACCATTTAATTGAAAATATCGATGGAAAAGTTCTTGTGTGAATTATTCTTTCCATCTGTGAGTGTGATGTGAAATGTGATGTAGACGATTTTAATCCATTTCTATTAGTTTTTAAACAATTTTTTCGACAAATTGAAAATTTGCATTTTTTAAAAAATGAAATGCATTTCAACCTTTTTTATCGTATTGAGTTTTCATCAATTTTTCTCAAATTTTAAACGATTTTCTTAGGTATAATTATTTAGAGGTATTTTGACATGGTTTTATGGCTGGGCAATCCTAAAATTTTGTCCATTTTAATTGTCCGTTTTTCGTTTCCGGAAAAACCATTACGAATCATTGACGATGACTTTTAGATATTTTGTCAGACTTTTTTGGATTTCCAGTGACTTTTTGAACTTGAAAAATTTCAGAGATAATGCTGACTTTAGACATTTTGCTAGACAAACAATTAAAAAATTTTTCAACCTGAAAAATTGACTTTCAGACATTTTGTCAGACTTTTTTGAACTTAGAAAATATTTAAAAACTCAAATTAATTTTTGGACTTGAAAAATTTCAAGAAAGTTCTAATCAGTCATTTTGTCAGACAACTATTTATCTAACACTGATTTTTAGACATTTTGTGAGACTTTTTTGAACTTACTGACTTTTAGACATGTTTTTTTTTTTAATTTATTTATTTAATGTCAGATCAAAAAGTTATATTTATGTACATTTTAAAATTAGAAAATTGAGTTCTAAACATTTTGTCTGACTTTTTTAGATTTTGAAAAATTTTCAGATTTTTTCAGACAAATAATTGAGATTTTTCGAATTTTATCAGACAGCTTTTTATCTAAAGCTGGCTTTTAGACATTTTGTCAAAATCTTTCAGTTTAAAAATATCATTTTTAGTAAAAAAAAATCATTTTTAGTGAAAACGGTCATATACTTCTTGTGAGACATGTTGGTTTTTGGTAATTTTCAGTAGGAGACAGTCAGTTTTAGTGAAAAATTTCATTTTTAGTGGGAAAATTTCATGTTAAGTGGGAGAAAATCCATTCTAGTGAAAAATATCATGTCATTTTTAGTGAAAAATGTTGATTTTTAGTCATTTTTAGTAAGAAATATCTTTTTTAGTGAAAAAATGTTGGTTTTTGGTTGTTTTAATTTTACTGAAAAATATCATTTATAGTAAAAGTTTTCATCTTTGGTCTTGAAATTTTTAATGAAATGAGAATCGTCATTTTTAGTAAAAATTGGCATTTTTAGTGAAAATTGACATTTTTATTAAAAATTGACATTTTTAGTAAAAATTGGCATTTTTTAGTAAAAATTGACATTTTTTAAGTGAAAATTGACATTTTTAGTGAAAATTAACGTTTTGGTGGAGAATTATTCATTTTAGCGGAAATCAGTGTTCTAGTGACAAATTATTACACTTGGTAAGTTTCAAAATGAAACGTGATTTTTAATGATAATTGAAATTTTGTTAGTGAAAAACGACATTTTTTGTAATTTTCAAAGGGCAAAAAAATTGAGAATTTTTTTTTTTATTTTTTCGAAGAATTTTCACAAGTGTACCCACATAGCGCCCATAATCCTTGAAAATTTCAAAATTTTTCACCCATCCCCTCCGAAAATATCGCGTTCTGAAATTTTAACATACAGGAGAGATAATTCGGTAATGGTGGAGGGGGTGAAAAATTTCGGCGATGAGTTTTTACATCACAGGTGACCTTTAGAACCACTTTCGAGGAAATTTGGGCCAAGGGACGATTCCACTAGCTTATGAGCGGAGACCCTTTTCAAAATTGTCTCATGTTTTCAATTTTAGAGTTGAACAAAAAATTATTAGTTCATTTTGTAGAGCTCAAAAAGCTCAACAAAAATTGACTCTTGCAAAATTTTGCAAAACTTGAAAATTGAAAAAGTTATGAAGCCTACAAATTTAAACCCTCCGATTTTGTTCAAATTTTTTTTAACAAGCTCAATTTTCAAAAATTTATCATTTCCTTGAACTACCATTTAAAAATTCGTAAAAATTCAAGGTGATACATTTTTTCTTGATACTTACAACTAACGTCATTTCATCATGAGATCTTAATACCCTGTCACTGTGGGGTTCGGAAGCTCCCAAATTTTGGACAAATTTCAACAAAAAAAATTCCGGTCGTGTGACATATCGTTAGTTATGTTTTCGATAGTGCTGATCTCGAATATTGACTTAGTTTCTCAATTCAACCCTCCAGTTTCCTCTACTGAGCCTCCCAATTTCGAAAAAAATGTTAAAAATCATGTGGCATATGATTTATTAGGTTTTTAGTTTCGCTAATCTCAAATATTAACTCAATTTTTTAATTTGCCACCCCATCGTGCCTCCAAAATCCCTCGCAAGACCCAAAAAATAGAAAATATTCAGTGGAATAAATTTAGACCTTGTAGCATTTCTCCTAGACTGTCTGAGTGGTTTGTAGACATCACACAACATTGAAAACAGTAAAAAATGGTCCTCGTAAAATGTAGTTTTTAGGGTAAATTGAGGCTGGAAAGCGGGAACCCCAAAAAACACTTCTAGGCTGCATACCAAATCTACATGCCAAAGGCGATCTCTTCAGTCATTTTGGATAAGTTGGGGGGGGGGCATAATTCAAGAATTTTCAAGCTCAAAAAATGTCAAAATAACAGTTATTAACTGGAATATGTCTTATGGCTGGGGTCAATCCAAATTTTTTGTCCATTTTCACTAGTTGATAAGGTTTTCCTGTAAGTATTCAAAACACATTTTTCAACTGAAAATTTGAGATTTTTTCAAATCAATATCAATAAATCAGTTTCAAATCGATGAGTTGGAATAATTCATTGTTGATTGATTTGCAGCATGTTATACACAAATTTTTCAAACGTTTACACAGTTATTCATCATAATAGTGAATACCCATGTATCTGCAGTAGACAGTGTAGGTGAATTGCGCATTATCAGGTATACTTCTATGTATCTAATAGCAAAACCCTTTGTAAATTAAATTACACCGCCGTAATATATGTTGATTGATCTTTGATACTTTTCAAAAAAATGTTCATATTCATAAACAACGCAATTTACGAGTACCTATCCAACATCGGTAACATAAAATTCAATTTTTTTAATTTCTAGTGAATATCTTCGCCTGCAAACGTATTAGCTAACTATACGAGTTTTTAAAAAAATGAAATTTTCAAGGATGATTGTTATTGTTACATTTTTGCTTTTAATTTCGGTAAGTCGAAGACGTCTATACTGTTTATGATACGTTTATATTCGTGTAAAATATTCAACTTTGTTTACTTGAATTACATGTGTTTATAGCTCAGTGGAATAATATCACCAAAATTGTGGTCCATCAGCCCTAAAAAAAATAAAAAGCCCGGTGGCTTTCCTTCGGCATCAGTGCTAAAGGTGGATTATAAACAACATCAGGGCGAAACTGCTTGGAAATTTAATTGATAATTAATTTTAAATTTTATAAACATTGTAATTTTCTCAACACAAAGGTGCTATTACAAAAAATTCCAACGTTTTCCTTTCCCAATTATTTTTGAGATAAAATAAAGTTCAAAGGTAGGCTATATAAAATTTAGCTTTTTAAAATCAACACGAATACAATATCAATAGCAATTTTGGGAACCCCAACCCTTTTTGAATGAGTCTATTCTTCCGCACCAGTTATTTTGATAAGTAGAGCGCTCGAACCGGTTTGTCTCGGGGCCGTTCGGCTCGACTCGCCTTTGCTCGAGTGAGAATTTCCCCTTCCACCTAAACTGGTTAACCTCTAGCAGACTCTTGAAGTTGGAATCAGTCTGATCGGATCACTCGTCGAGTAAACATCTCAGAAGTGAAGGAGAGGTATCTCTCATACATTCTCAAATAGGAATAAAGATACAGTCCTTAATATCGAAAAACGATTATGAATTGAGAATTAAAATTCCTCTATCCATAGTTTTGAATTTTTTCAAATATGAGGCAACTTATTAAAAAACCGTTGAATTGAGTAGTTTGAAAAGCATTTTACAGGTTTCATTCGTGAAACTATAGCAGCACCCCGGTTCAAATCTAACAGATCAATTTTGCAAAAATTGCCCCTGACGTGGATAAGTAGGTTTATAAAATCGAGTGGAGCACAAAGCAAAATTATATTTCAATTTTGCAATAATTTTTAGTTTTCACGGAATCATTTCCCTAAATAGGTGATTTTCCCAAACACCAATTTTCCGATGCGTTGGAAAAAATTGTAGTCTGAGTCAAACCTAAGGGAAAAGGGTGAGGATCTGGGCATGTACGCCTAAAAATTAATTTTCTCATTTTTAATGGAGTTTTTTTTGCAATTATTGCCAGTTTTGGCTGTTTTTTAATATGGCGCTGATGAGTGAAAATTCTGAAAAAATTCCATGTCATCTTAGGGTCAAAGGGACATCTAAAAATACCAATTTAAAAGTGGTCGTTAGTAATTATCATGTTTAAAATAAATATATAAAGTTAGAAAGTGTCATTTGGACGGGTTAAAATGATGGTGGGGGGTTGCTGATTTTTTCAAAGGAACTCCCATCTATATAAAATCCACGACGTGTTCGTCCGTCTGTCCGTAACGCTGACATTGCCCGTGACTTTTAGACATTTTGTCAGACTTTATGTTGATGACATTTTTAAAAAAGTTTAAAATACTTTTTAGATATTTTGCCAGAAAATCCATGATGTGCCTGTCTGCCTACGGAGATTTTGATCAAAAATGACACTTTTTACCTTGAAATGACAATTTATACCTTGAAATCACAATTTTTACCAAAAAACGATAATTTTGACATAGATTGACAATTTTGACAAAAAATGACATTTTGGATTAAAAAATGAAAAATTA
>FIZU01012671.1:0-19488 GCA_900064475.1 Pseudococcus longispinus | reverse complement strand
ATCAATATCAAAATTATCATTTTTTGGTCAAAATTGTGATTTTAAAGTAGAAATTGTCATTTCAAGGTAGAAAGTGTCATTTTTGGTTAAAATCTCCGTTTTTCATCGATTGTTTTTTTTATCCAAATTGTGAATTTTTGGTCGAAATTGTCATGTCTAATAGTCACGGAAAATGTCAGCGTTACGGACACACGGACAGACACGTCGTGGATTTTATTTATATGGATGGATGACCAAACTTACTGAAACATCAGTTTGTAAAATACCAATTTTCCTGGCATAAGAAAAAGAAGGTTGATGAAATCCAAATACTTATTCATGAATGTGTTACTTATTTTAAAATTTAATTTTATCATCTCTTATCCCCTCCCCCCCAAGTCTTTTTTTTTTACTGAAAATTAACTCCCCCTAGTTTGATGTACTTAAGTGATGCTTTTGAGCTCTCCTTCACCCCTTATCTATGGGATATGCTTTTGCGATGACCAAATCTGTGAAAAACGACACGAAATTCTGTCACCCCGACTTTTAGACATTTTATCAGACTTTTTTGGACTTGGAAAAATTTTCAGATTTCCACCGAATTTTTGAACTTGAAAAATTCCAAAGATCACGCTAACTTTCAGATATTTTGTCTGGTTATTTTAGATTTTCTGCATTTTTTTAGCATAGGATATGCTTTTACGATGACCAAACCCACGAAAAAGGTAACAAAATTCCGTTACACTGATTTTTGGACATTTTGTTCTACTTTTGGATTTAGAAAATTTATCAGAATTCAAATAACTTTTTAGACTTGGAAAATTTCAACTTTACGGGCATGAAAATTTTCAAGAAAAATTCAAATCAAAATTTACTTTTTCGAATTTGCTGATTTTTAGACATTTTGTCTGACTTTTTTGGAGTTGAAATTTTTTAAACCGTTCACTTTTTGGACCTTCATACATCATACTGATTGTTTGACATTTTGTCAAACAAGCGCTTTAGAATTTTTGGACTTGGAAAATTTCAAAGATCACGTTGACTTTCAGACATTTTCTGGAATTGAAAATTTTTTCAGATTTCAAACGATTTTTTGGATTAAGAAAATTTTAGAAATTCTGACTTTTTCGATTTTGAAAAATTTTATCAAGTGTCAGTTGACTTTTAAACTTTGAAAAATTTAGATTGTTTTAAAATTTGACTTTTGAACATTTCGCGAGAATTGATAACTTTGTGTACAACTTTTTGAACTTACAATTAGATAAAGTTAGACATTATGTCAGAATGGAATGTGCACTTCAGTGTGACATAGCAGAAAGAGCAAAACTAGCAAAAGCATACCCAATATTTTATACTTTCGTGTTCTCATGGGTAATATGAAAATAGAAATGATGGGGAGGGGGGTCCAGGGGGCTTTTTTAAATTTTCCAATATTTGTGGAATTAAGGGTAGAAAGTTGAAAATGAAAAATTGAAAATAACGTGATCGAAACTGTACTGTAGATATACCTTACGTTGCTGTTATCAGATGTGCTTTTATTTTTAGCAAAATTTTCAATTCAAAAGGAGTTGGAAAGTTTTAAAATGTTGTGGTATAATTAATTTAAATTAAACTGAACGAATCGACGAAGTATTATGAAGTCATATGATATTAGTTCTTGACCTTTAGGTAACTAGTTCGCTTCGCCTTGAAAGAGTAGTTGGTTTTAATGTGATCTTTCCCGAATTTTTCCCTTCGAAGTTTTAGTCTCGTGTAATAATTCTATTCGATGCATGCGAAGAAATCCGCTCTTAATATACTTCAATCCTTCTCCTACTTATTGCTTGGTATAAGCACATATTAGAAAAATCGAAAGTAAGCATATTTTTTCCATTCGAACGAACGCGGAATTTTTCAATTTCGAGCCAACTAGGCACCCACTTCGGAGCTAGGAGCTAGCTGAGACCTTATTCTACAGACCGAAACCGCTTTCATGTTTTGGAACATCTGCAAAAAAATAAAGAAGAAGCCAAAATCACTTCAATTTCTAGTATCTGCGCTATAAATTTCATTTAATTTATAAAAGAGAGAAAGATCGAAGAAAAAAAGGGTACTTCAGTCGACTATTATGGAAAAAATAATACAAAAAAAAACTACACCTAAAAAGAAACCATTTTGCAGGAAAAAAAAGTTGACAATGGAGTTTAATCTGTTATCAAGGTTTAATTTTTTTCTTAGGTAACAAAGTATCGAAAATGGCAGAGTATTACAAAACTGGATAGGTACACGTAGAAGCCAAGAAAGGGGGGAAATGTCATTGCAAACACCTGGCCAATCTAATTTTTAATCTCGTCGGTAGAAATCTTTTGTTGATTGTATCAACCTGTTTATTGATTGTACGTGGGAGGTGTGTAAGATATACTTTTGATAAGAATTAAAATGTTTCTGACTCTTGACAACGAACTACGAGTAGATGTCGATCACTGTGATGTTGGGGTGCTTACCTGCCGGATCGATTGTTTTTTTTTTGGTGTGTGAGAAAGATTCGGCTGTGTAGAGTGAATACGGCTATGATGGTGAAATGTTTGAAATTCGGAGATGTATTGAAATTTTGCCATTAGGTGTAACATGTTTTTTTATTCACATACCTAGTTGACCAAAATAGTGAACAGGTGAGAAAGGGAGCGAATTTGAACGTTTTAAAGTAGATATGTTTTTGGATTGAGGTGTCTATTGATAATTGTAGATAAAAAATGTCTTGGAAAAAACGTATGGCTTTTTATTGAAATATAAAATTTTGAAGTATTTTTACGAGTTTTCAAAATTTTGAATGGGACAAAATTACCCCCAAAGAGCATAGCCGGGTAAGAATGGTGAATATCATCAAGTAATTCTAAAAACACCATTAAGTTGAATTTGGATCAAATTTGTTTATTTTTTCAATTTTTTCAGTTTAATTTTAAAATACATAAATTCAAATTATGTCATTTTGGGAACCCATGACCCCCTTCCACGTGACCTGAGTGCCTAGAATCCGTGTCTGAGCATGTTTCAAGTCTATATATATGTCACAAATTGCAATTTCAGCAAATTCAAAAAATTCTAATTTTTTTTTCATTTTGTCGATTTTATGCACAATTTTTAGTACTTAGTAAAAAATATTTAATTCGTGAGAATTGATGAAAAAAAATTTTAAACCCTTGATTTTGTTGAAATTGCAGTATACGACAAATATCGAATTGAAACATGCTGACACATGAATTTTAGGCCCTCAAATCACGTGGGAGGGGGCCGTGGGTTCCCAAAATGACGTCATTGGAGTATGTATTTTAAAATTAAATTGAAAAAAATGAACAAATTTGGTCCAAATTCAGGTTAATGGTGTTTTTAGGTGTACTTGATGATATTTTGCAATAAAAAAAAATTTCAACCAAAAATGACCTTTGTAAGGGTGAAACATGGTAGAAAAAATCGATTTTTTGCATTTTTGAAGGTCTTCTACTACATAGGTATCAATATTTTTTTGCCAGGTCTGAAACAACATGCAGATACACTTTGAAGTCTTAAAACTCGGATTTCAGTACGAAGGAAGATTTGAAAAAAATTGAAAAAATTTCCAGAAATGATCCTTAGTATGGTCCATCATCTCTGAAATTTTGAAAAAATTCGGTTGGGAATTTCAGAATACAGAAATTTATAAGAAAAATTGGAATTTAGGGCGATATGAGGAGTTAAGGGTGAGGTAAGAGGGGGGCAAAATTTTTACCAGCGAGTACCAACTATCTCTGAAAAGTTTGAAAATCCCAGCAAAGGGCCGATTCACCATTCTTACCCAGTTATGCTCTTTCTATCCTTTTGTATTTGCACACAGCTTGACCTCTTGGTCCACTAATTGATTTAGTGCATTTTATGATTCCATTTTTTCTCAAATTTGATTTTTTTTCATAAATATTTGAGAGAATCACGTTGAAGATAAACCATGAGCTATTTTTTAATGATGTTTCCCGACATTTAATAACCAATGCAGCGTTTATTGTGTTACAGAACATGGCGAAATTCTCGACGAAGCAATACCAGTCTTATTACCATTCGCTGAAGAATTGAACGTGGCGCGATAATACTATAACAGAAGGAAGCGAAATGCAAAAACGCAAAAAAGCAAAAAAAAAAAAGAAGCAGAAGAAGAAAAGGGACAATTTCAACACAACTTTTCTCATCGCATCGGGAAAAAACGAATTTCGAATACAGTAACGAGGTAAGACTCGTAAATTGGAAAGTTACTACGAATTAAGAGCAATTCGTTGCCGTAAAGCAGTTTAATAACTTTTGATGGGAAAAATTTCCAAGCTACATCGTCGTATTGCTTATTTGATTTTAATGGGCTTATTTTTACAGGCGACGTTTTTCCCGAATGACTGCCGATACCGATGTTCCGCCGTAATCTATCTTATTTTCATTCCACCCCTCGGAGAGTCGTTTCGCCTGGCATCGCTACGTTGGTAAGAAACAGTGTTCCCTCGGCCGGAATATTAATTTTCTCTTTCTTATTATATTTTCATTCGCCCGTAAGACATTTTTACGTCATTAATATTAAAAACTAATTTTTCTTATTTTTCGCGGAGCGCCGAACACAATGTATTCGGGCGACGAGCTCGAAATTGTTCGATTTTCTTGATATAACGATTCCCTGCTTTTTTTTTTATTCTTCATACTATAAAAATTCGCTGGCTCATTATTTCGGCGAACGATGAGAGAGAGACGGCGAGAAAGAGGGAAAGAAATATTATTTTAAACTCGTTAGCATGACGGATAATCAGAATCATTATGAACGTTATTACTCCGGTTTTCATATACCGAAAAAAAAACACCACCACATCTCCTTCCGATGTCTGGTAGAGGAAAATTTGTGGCCAGAAAATATAGCATTGTGTAGTGGTCGCGAACAAAACGACAGACAAAAAAAATACGAACCATTCGAAAAATTTCACATATCTATTGCACATTTGATTTTATCCAATAACCCTTCGCTATATTTTTCACGGTCACTTTTGTCAACTATTCAATAAATAAACGAAAAATCCTACGCGATGCTGTGTCGGTATTTGATACCACTTGTATGCTGTATACCTGTACTACCTACCTATGTATTGAACGGCGTATCGTTTCTATCGATCGATGCCGCTATCTGATATGTAAAAGAATAAGGCGTTTGAAAAATTCGCGGTACGAGTCTTCGGTCTAAAATAAAACAAAATAGAGGATGAAAAGAAATCTGGCATTGTTCCGAAGTGTGCTGGTGCGAAGTAGGGTTTTGGGATTGAATTTTGGAAATCGATGTGGTTAATTTTGATGTGTTGTTGGGTATAAATAATTTGTCTGGAGAAACGACTTGATTATTGGTGAGGTGTGGGGTGGTTGCAGGCAAGAAATTTTAAGGATAAGATGGTAATATTTCAAGGTGAGACCTTTTTGAAATTAGATGGGTTTTGAATTTAGGTGTGCTTCGAGTATTAAAGGGCTTCAATTTATTTTATGTAAAATTTTCCCAAATCAAAAATACTTAATTCGCGAAAAAAAGGCAAAAAATCAAAGTTTCTCGATTTTGCTGAAATTGTAATATTTGATAGATATCGACTTGAAATAATTCCAGGTATGATTTTTAGGGTCCTAGGTCATCTCGAAGGAGGCTGTAGGTTCCCAAAATGACGTCATTCGGGTATTTTAGAAGAAAATTAGAAAAAAATTGAGAAAAAAGAACGAATTTGATCTAAATCAGGGTTCGGCAAAATCCGAGGAAAAAAAATTTTAAATCAAAATCCAAAATCCGAAATCCTTTTCACAGCTGGATTTAAAATCAAAAATCCATTTCAAAGCTAAAATCCAAAATCTTTTTACATTTTTTTTAAATCAAGTTTTGATACTAGATGCAGCCAATCCTAATTTCGAAAGACTTAGGTAACTAAATCAATTGAATAAGAATGAAAAAAAAAGTATTACGAATGTGATACCTAGTAAAACACCAGTGGCGTAGCCAGACAGACAATTAAAGAGGGGAGGGGGAGATCTTCTTAAAAAAAATTATATTTCATGTAAAATTTTAAAAAATACTAATAAATAAGTGAATGGAATTTTTGTAAAAAGACTCATTTAAGTGCTTGAATTTCATAATTTTTTTTAACTTGGAAAAAAAAGAATTTTGGATTGTTGACTGTTTTGAAAATCCTTTAAAATCAAAATATTTTTTATTTCGCGATTTAAAATTCAAAATCTTTTCAAAAATTAGATTTAAAATCTAAAATCCAAATCCGGATTCTGGAAAATTTGAAATTTGAAATCCCAAATGATTTAAAATCTGCCAAACCCTGGTCTAAATGGAGGGTAATAGTGTATTCAGGTGACATTGATTATATACTCGTATTGCAAGAAAAAAATCTTTGATCAGATATGACTCATTTGAGGAGGGGGGGGGGGAGGCATAGGTTATTCTAAGAAATTTTTAGAACTACCCAAAGTAAAATGATTATTGTAATTTCGAGATTTATCAGAAATTTTCGGTAATTACGGGATAATTTTCCCAATTATTAAGAGAGAGGGAAGGGGTGTCAGGATTTTCCAAAAAAATTGAAAAATATGAAAAAAATCGCGTCAGATTTCTTTTTTTCATGTTGTTTGTTTTAAAAAAACACTTTTCAATTTTCTGAACTGACAACCAGTAGGAATGCGTACATTTTCCAACTATTTACTGCCCAAATTTACTTTTAGAACTGCCCAAACATAGCACAACTGCCCGTTAGAATAACCTATAGGGCGAGGGGCTCGAAAAAATTGTTTTTTCTTCATTTTTAAAGGTGAATTGTCACAGTCTATAAAATTCTAAAAATAATTGAGCTTGTACATCTATACACAGGTACACAATAATATTTTTTCAGAATTTCCTTCTGAAAGGAGCTACCAACATGACCGTTAGAAAGCTTAAAATGTCCATTTGACCTTGAAAAAGAGGTCGAAGTTTTTTCAAAACTTCTATCAATTTCTCTTGGTACTGTCTATCATCCTTGCAAATTTGAGAAAATTCGGTTGAAAATTGCCAAAAATAAAATATATTAACGAAAATCTACATTGAACCCCCTTCCCCCTCCCTCCATCTCACGAGGGTTAGGAGTAAGACATTGAGCTAAAAATTTACAATGACCAACTTCCACTGGATAATTTCTAATTTGGTGCTCAGGGACAAATCACCCCTACAAACCTTGCTATGCTCTTTAAACTCACAAAGCTCGATATAGTACTTTGAAAGTTGTTCCAGCTTAGATTTCTCAATCGGGCGCAACTGGTAACTGAATATGAGGTCAATCTTTTCAGAATTGAACGAATCTGCAGGTACTAAATTAATTTTGCAAAAAAACATTCAATTTTTTAAAGAAAATTTCACATTGAAGCAATGTTGCTAGAGAAGTGGTTAAAATACTCCCACTCCGGGAGTACTCCTCCTAATTTTTTCATGCTCCTCCTCCACTTTACTCCACTCCTTTACTCCGATAACCACCATCACTCTTACTTCACTTCACTCTTTTACTCCGATCATCACGATGATCCCTACTCCCACTCCACTCTTCGATTTTTTTTAAAACCAACTTTATTCAATTTTTGTCCAATCATTGAAATTTTATGAAAAGTTGACTAAGAAAAGGTGAAAAATTGTTTCAAATGTGGATAAAAATCTGAGGAGTATTCTACTTTTTGGCACTCATACTTCCACTCCCACTCCTCTCATAAACACTTCATTTTGAGAATACTTCTTACACATTTCAATTAGAGTCCACTCTTGCTGGAGTAAACTCTTTCCAAAAATGGTGAAAAAATGCACTCCACTTCACTCCTTACTCCAATTCCCAACTATAGAAACCTCATATAATGATTGAAATTTTCGACGACAATATTTCCCAAAAATTATCCAGTTTCTTCAAAAGAATAAAATATGAGCCACGAATATAAGTATCACACAATTTACTTATTTTAAATCTTTTCATTATTGAGATTTGAGAGTAGTTCCATTATAGTTTTTTTTTTTGTTTTTTTTTTTGGTTTGTCTAAAGAAGTTGTACTTGAATGAATGGTTGGAAATTTCGTTTTTACCGAAAAGATCAAGGCTAACTTTTTAGTTTTAGAAATTGAACATTCGATTGTTAGGGAATTTTTGATTTGAAAAAGTGTTTCGTAACAAGGCAGTTAATAGAAAAGTTTTTATGATTTTTCCTGAATAATTCAAAGACTCGATTCTGGAAATTCTTTTTAATAGGTAACTGGTTTAAAATAGGGATGGTGTAAATTAGCACTTTTCCTACCCTTCTGGAGCGTTCTGCGAAGTTTCCATATTTCTTTAGTATCTGCGAGTTATTTTCAAATTGATTAAATCATTTTGAGTCATTGAAGAGCGAATTTTGCATTCTTCAAATTCTCGAGTCGAGGATGGTACTAGAAATTGAATTTTGCAGCTGAGTTTTTTTGGTTTTGAACACAAATAGATAATTTAGAGGCTGGTGGGGGCTTACCAAACGCTTAGAAGAGTATTTAAAAATTTCATAGAAAGGAAAACATATTGAAAAACTTAATTTTATGTTCAAGATTTAGATTTCATATATTTTTTTATACATTTTGTTAATTTTTGTTCATTTATTATTTAAAATAGCCAAAAAATACTATTATTAAATTGTTTCAGATTTAAAGATGAAAAAATTAAAAAATTATACTTTCCATCTTTAATGGTTGGTTAAAAGGCCACCTTCCTATGTTTATCACTATTACTTTTTTTCAAGTTCGTATAAATTGATAATTGTCACCAGTTTCAGTCGTATCAGAATCGCAGTATTTGATTACAATCGATAAATTCGTTTCAGTCTGCAAACTGGTGGTTCAAGGTATCAAAATACTTGTTATACGTATATTTACTGTCGCTTAGGTAGGTTTACTTGTTTCATTAATGGAAGAATGGGCAAAATTTAATGATGAAAATCGCCACAAACGAGCCGTTCAGTAACATATTAAATGAACTTTCTGTCGGTCATATGAATAAAAAGTTGTGCCCTCAGTGGTTTAGGATAATCGTTTGTTTGGGTTATTCAATTACCCATAAATGAAGAAGTTGTGTACACAGGCGCGGGCGAACGTGTGGGGCATAGTAATAATAAGTAACATTTATCGACACCCTATAGTTTTTATTTATTCTAACTAAAATTAAATACACACAGTAATAAAAAATCCGAAGAAGAATATGAATAAAATACGATAAATATTTTCACGATTGTCACATTGAAAGGAATTTCAACGTACGGTGGGGTTATCGGTATAGTGTAAAATAACCTGAAGCGCCTCAGCGGGGGAGCGTTTTGGACAAGATCTCAGCAATTGATATATCCGTCGCGCGCCTCCGAACCCAAAATAAGTATTTGGTAGGAAAAAAGAAAAAAAATATTTCTATGTTTAATTTACGACTTAACTCTTGCTTCTATTGCTAGTATATTTTATTCGTTACAGACGAAAAACATTGTTTTTAAAAAGTTTTGACTGCGCTGAATTTACTTCAAATTTATGTCTTCGATGAGACAACGCTCGTTTATTGAGTTGACGCAACTGTGAACTGTGAGTTGAGTTGGCTTCGATGTACATCGGACATAAATTCACCGACGTATGAATAAAAATATATATACGTGGTATTATTTGTATGCCATTAAAACCCCGCCACGTTATAGCGATTCGCTGTGTGTTTTGTCGCCGGCCGGCGCGGCGTTTCGAATATACTTACATATCCTATGCCGTTTAAACATATGTCAAATTTATTACGCAACTAAACCGCGACTGTTATAATTACCGATTCTGATTCGGGCTCGGTCTTGGGCGAGAACGGGTTATTTTTAAATACGTGATCGCTGGCGGGGGTACATCAACGCGAATATACATTGTAAAATTTCTTTATTCGTTCGATCGACTTAACCGCGTCAGTTTCCTAATTTGATTAAACGTGTTATAGTTTATGGCTGGCTCGCGCCTCTTTGAAGAGTTCCTTACGGTACTGGTGTCAAAAGTTCCTAAGAAATTGTACCAAAATATCTCTATTATCTCCAACAATTTTTTTTTTTTTATTTTTAGGCTCTACTTTTTTTTCTTTTATCACTTTATAATTGTATTTTTGAAAGTTTCGCCCTTCAACCAATTTTATGACTCAAAATTAAGAAATGTTGAAAATATTTGAGATTGAAGAAGGTGAGTTGGGGTATCTGGGTCATGCCTTCCTCAAAAACCCCCAAAATCACTTCTGAAAAATTTGATAGTTGCATGGTGACATTTACATCGTAAACCTACTAAAACAATTGTCATAGGGTTCCCAACTCACCTTAAGAAGGTACCAGACATTTTTGATTTTTTTACTCAAAACTGCCATTTACAACATAGGGTATCCGCCATTTTCAATTCCCCTTCCCTGCTTGAATGCAACCCATTTAACATGTTTTTGCAATTTATTGGTTCAGAGGGGATAAAAGTACATGCCTGATGTGAAAATTCAATTGAGGAAGACTTGAGGCTATATGGTCCAGTTGCCTCGCATAAGTTTAAATTTTGGGGCAACTAGTCCACAATGAAAAATGACAAATTTTCAATTTTTTTATTTCGTTTTCCACTAATTTGAGGTTGCTAAACGCGAATTTGACATTTATAATAAGCCAGCTAATGTTGTTTTGCTAAAAACAGCATAGAAATTACTTTTTTCATAACAACATTCATTTTACAGGTTTAAAATCGTCGAAAAAGTTCTAAAAAAAGAAAATATTGTGAAAAGTGCGAGGAAGAGGCCTACATATTTCACTCGTATCGTTAACTTCACCCTGATGAAAAAAGGGTGGGTGGCCCAGTTACCCCACTTCACTGGGGAACTGGGCCAAAAATGTCTCCAAGAGTCTGGCCTTTCTCACGCCAAGAATGTGTTTCACTCTGAAAAATCAACGGTATAAGCGTACTCATGTGATACCCCATTACTCCCCCACTGGAAAATTTGAGGTTATTCCTCATTAGAATCCATTGGTAAAGCATTTTAATTGAACATTTTTCAAGAGTTGTAAAAACAAGACCAAGTTACCCCAACTTAGGCTACCTTAATTAAGTCATATCTCAAATAAAACGTTTCAATTACGAAGAAAGATTTAAAATTGACTCTCGACTCTTGTGGTTGCGTAAATCGAGGTTGAATGAGAAACTTTATGAAAAAGTTAATCTCTTTTCTTGAAAAAGCTGGAAAATTTTACATTTTGTGCAGAGATAGGCAAAATCATCCCTAAAATGACTTCAAATCAAAAATATGAAATAAATTTCAAAATTCTTGAAAATCGTGAAAATAATTTTATAAAAAATGATTCAAAATTATGATTTAAAAACATAATTTTTCTCGCGATATAAAATCATGATTTATGAAAATCATTAATTACAAAAAAAAATTGAAATTTTACTCGTAAACCCTTTTGACCAGTGTACAATTGTGCATAATTGTAAAGTTCATAGCTTAATGCTTATTCAGAAAATTCTAGCTTTCTTCTCATTTTGGCATTGTTGGCTCATCTCAATGATTTAGACGATTTTTTTTCCACGAAGAAAAAATCATTTAAACATTTAGTTGTTTACAAACAAAATTAGATAGCGCCGGTGCAGAATTTTTTCTTAAAAATTTAAGCATTTCTGCAAAATCCTCAATCATTCTTTGTGGGTGGTGGGGGAAGAAGTTGCTCGTAAACTTGAAAAACACCCTCCTAAAAATGTTACAAAATTCAGAAAAAAGTTTTGTAAAAAAGTACTGAGAAAGTGCTGAATTTTGATTTGGAAATTTTGTTGGACAGCCTCTAAAAACATGATTTGATTTTGATGATTTTTTTTCATAAAAATAGAAAATCATTCTTACAAAAATGATTTTGTATTATCACCATTAAAATGTGATTTAAATTAAGATTTTAATAATTTTTTTGTAAATGATTTCGCTTGTCTCTGATTTTGGGTGCGAAAAATCCAAAAAACTATCAAAGCCAAAGCTTTTAAATTTCAACCCCCCCCCCCCCCCCCCCCCCCCCCCNNNNGAAAAAACCAAAAAACTATCAAAACCAAAACTTTTAAATTTCAACCCCCCCCCCCCCCCCTCATCAAACTAACTTCAGTTTGTCACCGAATGTAGTAAGTAAAAATCGATCAAAAATATCTAATCACTAATCATGAATAACTTACATTACCCTACATCGAGATTCCAAAACGCTAATGAGGAGGAAGGGGGTCATTGTACAAAAATTAGTAAGTTTTTACGTCTGGAATCCATTTCTCCGATTCCTTTAGGCCAAAACGCAGAACGGGTACCGGCAAGGTGGGAGGATGAGGAAAACAAAAATTATGATTTTACGTTATTGATCAAGGTACGAAAATCCATAATTTTCGACTTTTGATTCTGTTTCTGATGTCATTGTAATGTAAGCAAATGAAAAGAAGGTCGAAGAGAATAGGACTCAACTCAAAATCATGATAAAAATTCCCCCAGAAATATACTTGACAGAAAAACATGCACTTTGATAACCTGCTGAAAATCTTCCAAATTTTTGAGAAAATTCCAACCCTTTTCTTGAGAACCCACTTTTTTTGGTAAAATGACGTGAACGCTCCTCTTGGGAGTTCAAAAAATATATATTTTGGTGTCTCACTTGATAACGTCAACTGTCAAGAAATTTTGATTTTTGGTTTCTCTCCGCTCTGTTCTCATCACCGTTATCGGATCCTCAGAAATAGATTACAGAAATGAAGAAACATGCACCTTGATATCCAATTCAAAATTTTCCAAAATTTGGAATCAAGTTCCCTTTTCGATCAACTTTTTTTTTTTGGCGAGGCAGTTTCTGAAACGAATTTGAGAGTTCAAAGAACAAGCATCGAAAAGTTTTGAATTTTAGATTCATCCATCACCCCATGGGTCGTATTTTGAGTAAAATAACTTTAGAAATGGATTCAAAGGCTTTGAAAATCATAAATCAAGTTGAAATATTTCTTTAAAAAATGTGAGAAAAAGTAATGATAACGAATTTTGACGTCAGGGTTGCAATTTAAACAGGCGAAAAATTTCTTAAATTGAAATGTCATAACTCAAACTAGTTTTTTCAAAGTTGAATATTGATAAAATGAAATAAGATTGAAAAAAATATATTAATTTTTTAAAAATAGAGGCTTTTGCGAAGTGTTTGATCACCCAAAATGATCAAAAAATAATTGTGCAAAAACGCATATTCGAAGTATAAGAATTTCTAAAACTGTAATTTTCCGAAACTTCGCTGTTTTTGAGAAATGACGTTATTGTTTCGGATATGCGATATATTAAATTTTTCCTCATCTCGGTTCGTTGAACGTATCCGATGTAAGACGATGTCGCGAATTAGCTACTTCTTGTCGCCGTTCGAGACTATAAAATTTATACACTTTAATAATTATCGTAGTATTTCTCCCTTTAAAAAATATATCTACAGATGTATAGATATAATTCGCCAAATCAACTGCTTAAAACCTTGCTTTTAACGCCGCGCCGCGACGAAAAGGTTGAGAACTGAACTTGTGTTTAAAGGGTTGTAAATTGACAGATCAGCAGGATGAGTGGCGCGTTTAAATGGCTAAAATAGTCCTGCTCGTATTTACTCGGGGGTTTGCTTTGAATTAAAGCACTCGGAATCGTTTGCCGTCAGTTCTTTTTCGTTTTTCAGTTAATTTTCTTCTTCTAAACCATTTCGGTAACTAAAAATTTCCCTTCATTAATGATTTTTCTCTCGACTGGCTGTAATTCGTTCTCGTCGAAATCTAATTATCCGAAACTCAGGTATTAAGAGCGTGCTGAATTTTTCAGACAACTGAACTTAATTTAAGCGCCTAGCGTACGCCTGTAATAAAAACTGGTGGCTGTAATGTTCACGTTGCGTCGTAGTAGCGGTGGCCGGGTAAGGAAGGGCAGGGTGGGGCGGGGCGCAAGAAAAGTTATTTTCTTCATTCGTGAAATTTCGCGTGGTCGGTGTAAATTTTCGAAAACTCGTCGATTTTCTAATTGCAAAGTTTAACGAATAACGGTCCGTTGAAAATGTTTTGCAGTTTAAACGCGCGGCGTTCGAATTGTCCACTACAGCGAATTATTCACTTTGACAATTTAACCGTGTTAGTTAAATAATATATAGCTATTCTTCTACCATAGTTAACATCTTCATTTTCACGGGTCACCTGATCGAATGCTGTAAAAGTCGATGTGTCCGAATACGAGAGCTGTGCTGGGTACGACGTATAACTCGGAGATTCTCTATAATGCCAAGGGCATTCCTTTGTAATTGTGCCGACCGTACTGTAGAGATTGGGCACGTAACGTTGAGTACACGAGTGGATGATTCATTGAAAATTCATTGTGATTCATTGTGGAAGACTCGATGGTATATGAAATCGGCCAATTTTTTAATCGTTTCATGAATGAAACGTATCTGGATCAGTATAGGTTCCCGAGTGAATGTTTGAAATATAATTACGTGATCAATTATGTAGAGGATTCCCTGCAAAGAGAAATGAATTGTCATTGTCTTCGGATTTGTTATACTTTGGTGTGTAAAATTTTGTCGGATAGATATATTTTTAAAAAATTATTCGAAATAAAATCTACCCCTCTCTCTCTTAGGGTGGTTCTTATTTATACTTGGAAAAAATATTTCTGGTCTGTTTTGCTTCCACCCCCCCCCCCCCAAAGTTGTTTCGTTTTATGAAAAAATAAATTCTAGAATGTTTCAACCTCCTACATGCAAAATAAGTGATGCCAAAATTTTTCCAAATTAAAAAAGTCAGCTACCCAGCTTATAAAATTTTTTCAAGCCTAGAAATCAAAATTTGTGAAATTCTCTCAGCTTAAAACGTAGGTATAAAATTAAAGTCTGACAAAATTTCTTAAAATCTGCCAAATCTCTAAAATTTTCCAATTCCAAAAAGTCGTTTGAAATCAGGAAAAAATTTCCAAGTCCAGAAAGTCTGATCTCAGACAAAATATCTAAACTTTGACGTAATTTCATCATGGAATTCGTTACGTTTTTCATGGACTAAATCGTCATAAGTCAGAATTTCTAAAAATTTTTAAGTTCAAAAAATCATTTGAAATCTGAACAATTTTTCAGGTCCAGAAAATTTAAAATAGTCTGATAAAATGTTCAAAAGTCATCGTGACGGAATTTCTTGACGTTTTTTAAAGGCTTGGTCATCGCAAAGGCATATCCTGGGCAAATAACAGGATGGAGGTCCTTCAAGTACAGTACGTACCTATACTTACGTAGGTATCTCAAATGTAAAATTTTTGATTTTTTTGCTGCATTTCCTCCTAATACTCCAGCTTTTATTTGTATAAATGACTCAAATTTCTGTTATCCTCTCCAATGAGAAAGTAGGTGGCTCGATCTTGAGTGGGCTGAAATTTGAACCCCTTCAAACTGACATTTTTATCACATTAGGGTAAGGGATTAAAAATTTTAGTGGTTATTTTTGATCAAATGGAATACTGAGAGAGCCTGGAATAAAAAACAAATCAAAATTTTTAAAATTTCATCCAAGTTTAATTTTTTAATTTCTTTAAAAATTGGGGCTTGGAGCCACCACTTGAAATTCGGTTTGGGAATAAATGAAAAATAAGGGATTATTTTCTCATAAGAAGTTCCCAATTTGGAAGGGGGGGTAGGAGCAAAAAGTTGAAAAAATGAAAATGAGGGCCACCCTACAACCTCCCTCCTTATAACCTTCTTTTTGAAAAAAAATTTCTGTATGGAGTTGAATTGAAGAGAAAATTTTGATATCACTGAAAAAATATGAATGAGAGATGGGCCTATTTGCATGAATTTTTCATTTCATTGGTGGGAGAAATCATGAAGATCAGGAACCTTGATATTGCCACATCCCACGATTCGAGGAGACTACAAAAAAATTGTCTCTTTCAAAGTATGTATTTTGGTAATTTTTTTGAAACATTTTTCCTCATCTTTTCTGGATATCAAGTACCTACTTTCCAATTCAATTTTATTCGTGATTTGATAATTTTTCACAGTTTTGTGAAAAAAATACAGAATTTTGATACCTGTGACGATTTAATTTTGTACTGAATATTTGAAAGAGTTGTAGGACGTAGAGTTGTAGATACTTATTTTTGACATTAGCTGCTTCAAGGACATAAAATGGCATATTTTACGTTTTTAGAACATAGAAATTCTTAGCCCAATGTCCATTTTTGGATCGCAGAAATCTTAAGTTGAATTTTCCCTTGCGACCGCGACCCTTCTGTCACCGAAAAAATGACTTTTCTGAGGTTATAATTGAAATAATCTTATCAACTGATGGTTCGAGCCAAAAATTAGCATCGGATTCGTACTTTTCCAAATCCATCTCCTGATTATGACCAAAAGAGGTGTGATTGGGGGTGAATTTTGTGATTAAAAAAAAAAGATATCAACTATGTTTCATAAAAATTTCTCAAGTGCGAAGTTGAGGGTATTTCATCATCCTTACCCAGGGAATATACTTTCCAACGTGGACGTATCGATTGACAAGTCTGTCTGGTCTTGTAGGGTGGCCATGTAGATTTATTAAGGTGGAGGAGATTTTTCTCTATAGCCGTACAGATCGAGTTGAAAAAAATAATAAAAAAATATAATGAAAAAAACCTATATCATCCTTTCGATCGTGTACTTATGTTAATTATTAAAGAAATGACGCTATAATTATAGATGGAAAGTAGTAGTTGGTAAAAAACGAAATTCAAGTTTTCAATCAGATCGTGTTTTGACACGTTACCTATAGTTAATTACAGATACCTAGAGTCTTGTCTCTCTGTCAAACTGTCAGCAACGTTGCACGGTGTATGTTCCCAACCTCCTCCCTCGTCTCCGTTTTAATTCAGACTCGATTTTTTTTCTCATCAAGTAGTCTAGTAATCGCTTTTAAATTTTCGTTTCAAATTGCCGAGCTGACAGCTAAATGAACGCCAGATACGAAATATATTGAATTTTTAATATCGTTACGTTTTATAGACTTGTAGAGCTATAAGATCGTATAGTATTGCCGTCTTGAAAGATCTTTTCTTTTTGTAATCATTTCTATGTTTATTTGGAAATCACAAAAATTATACATAGAGATGTATCTACGATTGCGTTTTTTTTTATTATTATTCCTTTTGTTTTTTTTTCTTATTCGAAGAATTGTATTAAGTAGATACCGATTCTCTCCTTTTTGTTGGGTTCCGATTCTGTGCAGCGAGATGAATTTGAACGAGTGGAAGAGTAATTTGAAGTTTTACGATTATAAGGCAATGTTCGATGATAGAGTTACGTATTATACGAGTATACGAGCCTACGAGGCGAAATTATTTTAAATTCAGTTTCGGCATTTCGTTTTGTTTGAAAGACAGGGCGTTTTTTGAAGGGCGGCGAAGAATAAGTAAACAATTCATCGATGTGATCCCTCCCTAGGGCGAATTATGAGAATTTTAAACTCGACTGCTGACGAAATTTTTCAACCTTATAAGTCGATGATTATTCGACACGAGTCAACAATTTAAAGGCCAAATTTCGCTAAAGCTCGAATTTGAATATCGCCTCTGAGCATGAGATATGTTGAACATGGGATTACGTTCGTCGATGCTTTCGTACATTATAAGCATCCATTAAAACTTGTGTGTTTACTGTGCTTCTCATCGCCGCGTTAGATACTTTGTTATACGTAGTCGTAGTTTGAGTACGTACGAGTTCGTTATTTTACATCTTTTGACCTTGTCGTATCAATGTATCTTCTTTTTTGAGTCCAGCTATATAAGTTATCCATTTTGGTAACTAGTATAATACATATGTTTGTCGAATGGCTCGGTCAATCCATATTTGCTTTAGTCAGGTTTGTGTAACAGGTGGTCAAGTTGAAAGCGGAACCGCGGTATGATTAAGGTATTCGAATCAGTAATAATATGGTTGGTGAATATTATTCAAAAAAAATTCAAAGGCGGTGTATTGTGTTCTTAAGATATTATAAAATCATTCCTTGTATTGACATTGGGATTATACTAGTGATGGGACGTCCCTTTCTGACTTGGAAATAGGTACATGTATTTTTGTGTATGAGGCTCATGTCATTTTTTTCCAATTTTTCTGTTCGAATAATCTCCTCCTGTGTCCAACTTCAAATTGTGATGTCTTTTCCTACTGAAAATTTGTAAATATTGCAATAGGTCGACCCTCGAAAAAAAATTCAAATTTTTTTCATTCAAAGAACTGTCCTAATACATATTTTAGTAATTCCTTTTTGCCCTGGTTTATATTCCTTTTCGGACGTGGAATATATTTCTTTTCTCAATCCAGTATACATGTTCCGTGGAAAATGAAAAAACCCCTTTTTCAAGTTGGTTATAAGGCGAATATACCTCATTTTGTACGATTTTTCGCGATTTTTACCAACTTTGGCCCAGTCTGACATCCCTTTAGCAGCACCTAGGGGTTGGAAGACTGTAATATTCAAACTCAGCGTGAAAAATCCTATAAGTAGACACCAATTTCATCTTTCAACCTTTTCATCTCAAAGTTCACAAATTTTTGTGAATTTTGAGCTTTCGCTGTGCTTGAAAGCAGCAACGGCGGATCGGCAGGTTGGTGTTTTTGAGGAAGGGGCTATGTATACTAACTTTTGGGGCCAGTCCCAGATTTCAACCCTCTCGGCCATTTTTCGTCAGGTGTGGCTCCTGGACTATATTGACATGTCGTCTAGGGAGTTGAAGAATTTTGATTACTGACAAATAAAAGCAATCGAGAGAGATAAAAAATTATTAAGAACAAGAAGATGACCCACTACTTTCTTTTTTTGGGAAATTTTTCTGTTATTATCTATAGATTAAATAACTACCTATAGTTGCTTATTTTTATGATTTTTGTAATTTTTACCTGACTTGTGTTTTTTTCTCCATCTTTTTTCAGATTTAAAAAAAAATCTCTGGAATGAAATCAACGTATGATTTTGGTAAGTGTTTTTTGCCATGTTAAATGAAAAATTTTCGATAATTTTGATATAAGTTGAGACCCCCAACCCTGAACCCCTCATCATTTCTATTTTTGCACTACCCATGAAAGTATAAAACATGGGATATGCTTGGTCCACAATCTGTCCGCCAGCATAATCGATTACGGTACATTTGCCCGAATCTGAAAACCCGAATTGCCATTCGCCCGAATACCCATTCCCCGAATTATATAATCCCGAATCTATGTTCCCGAAACTTGAAATCCCGAACATCGTTTACCCGAAAAATGTTATCCCGAATCTGAAATCCCGAAACTGAAAGCCCGAATGACGTAGCCCCGAATCTGTTTACCGAAATGTTTACTGCAAGGGGAATGCAGATGTTGTTAATTGCCATGGAAATGATAAAATGTAGGCTCGACGTGATGTAATGTAATCTCAACTTCAGAAACGTTAGAACAC